>CM050410.1:24832505-24989672 GCA_027580255.1 Therioaphis trifolii | reverse complement strand
TTAATGTCTAGTGATTGTATCATTTTACAGATTTTCACTCGAAACTTCAAGAGAACATTATTATATTCGTATGAACAACTTCAATAAAAATATCGAAATTTGAATTAAACAGACATTGCATTTAAGGTCATTTTTATGTATTTCTGACGAAAAACGATTAAAAATCGCATGTTTTTTAATGTCTAGTTATTGTATCATTTTACAGAGTTCCACGCGAAACTTCATGAGAACATCATTATATTCGTATGAACAACTTCAATAAAAATATCGAAATTTGAATTAAACAGACATTGCATTTAAGGTCATTTTTAAGTTTTTCTGACGAAAAAAGATTAAAAATCGTATGTTTTTTAATGTCTAGTTATTGTATCATTTTACAGATTTTCACTCGAAACTTCATGAGATCATCATTATATTCGTTTGAACATTTTCACTTAGAATATCGAAATTTGAATTAAACAGATATTGCATTTAACGTCATTTTTATGTATTTCTGACGAAAAACGATTTAAAATCGTTTGTTTTTTAATGTCTTGTTATTGTATCATTTTACAGATTTTCACTCGAAACTTCATGAGAACATCATTATATTCGTTTGAACATTTTCACTTAGAATATCGAAATTTGAATACAACAGACATTGCATTTAAGGTCATTTTTAAGTTTTTCTGACGAAAAAAGATTTAAAATCGTTTGTTTTTTAATGTCTAGTGATTATATCATTTTACAGATTTTCACTCGAAACTTCATGAGAACATCATTATATTCGTTTGAACATTTTCACTTAGAATATCGAAATTTGAATACAACAGACATTGCATTTAAGGTCATTTTTAAGTTTTTCTGACGAAAAAAGATTAAAAATCGTATGTTTTTTAATGTCTAGTTATTGTATCATTTTACAGATTTTCACTCGAAACTTCATGAGATCATCATTATATTCGTTTGAACATTTTCACTTAGAATATCGAAATTTGAATTAAACAGATATTGCATTTAACGTCATTTTTATGTATTTCTGACGAAAAACGATTTAAAATCGTATGTTTTTTAATGTCTAGTTGTTGTATCATTTTACAGATTTCCACTCGAAACTTCATAAGCACATCATTGGATTCGTACGAACAATTTCACTAAGAATATCGAAATTTGAATTTAACAGACATTGTATTTAAGGTCATTTTTAAGTTTTTCTGACGAAAAAAGATTAAAAATCGTTTGTTTTTTAATGTCTAGTTATTGTATCATTTTACAGATTTTCACTCGAAACTTCATTAGAACAACATTATTATGATATGAACAATTTCACTTAGAATATCGAAATTTGAATTAAACAGACATTGCATTTAAGGTCATTTTTATGTTTTTCTGATGAAAATAATTAATAATCACATTTTTTTTAATGTCTAGTTATTGTATCGTTTTACAGATTTTCACTCGAAACTTCATGAGATCATCATTATATTCGTTTGAACATTTTCACTTAGAATATCGAAATTTGAATTAAACAGATATTGCATTTAACGTCATTTTTATGTATTTCTGACGAAAAACGATTTAAAATCGTTTGTTTTTTAATGTCTAGTGATTGTATCATTTTACAGATTTTCACTCGAAACTTCAAGAGAACATTATTATATTCGTATGAACAACTTCAATAAAAATATCGAAATTTGAATTAAACAGACATTGCATTTAAGGTCATTTTAATGTATTTCTGACGAAAAACGATTAAAACTCTTATGTTTTTTAATGTCTAGTTATTGTATCATTTTACAGAGTTTCACGCGAAACTTCATGAGAACATCATTATATTCGTATGAACAACTTCAATAAAAATATCGAAATTTGAATTAAACAGACATTGCATTTAAGGTCATTTTTAAGTTTTTCTGACGAAAAAAGATTAAAAATCGTATGTTTTTTAATGTCTAGTTATTGTATCATTTTACAGATTTTCACTCGAAACTTCATGAGATCATCATTATATTCGTTTGAACATTTTCACTTAGAATATCGAAATTTGAATTAAACAGATATTGCATTTAACGTCATTTTTATGTATTTCTGACGAAAAACGATTTAAAATCGTTTGTTTTTTAATGTCTTGTTATTGTATCATTTTACAGATTTTCACTCGAAACTTCATGAGAACATCATTATATTCGTTTGAACATTTTCACTTAGAATATCGAAATTTGAATACAACAGACATTGCATTTAAGGTCATTTTTAAGTTTTTCTGACGAAAAAAGATTTAAAATCGTTTGTTTTTTAATGTCTAGTGATTGTATCATTTTACAGATTTTCACTCGAAACTTCATGAGAACATCATTATATTCGTTTGAACATTTTCACTTAGAATATCGAAATTTGAATACAACAGACATTGCATTTAAGGTCATTTTTAAGTTTTTCTGACGAAAAAAGATTTAAAATCGTTTGTTTTTTAATGTCTAGTGATTGTATCATTTTACAGATTTTCACTCGAAACTTCAAGAGAACATTATTATATTCGTATGAACAACTTCAATAAAAATATCGAAATTTGAATTAAACAGACATTGCATTTAAGGTCATTTTTATGTATTTCTGACGAAAAACGATTAAAAATCGCATGTTTTTTAATGTCTAGTTATTGTATCATTTTACAGATTTTCACCCGAAACCTCATGAGAACATCATTATTTTCGTTTGAATAACTTCAATAAAAATAACAAAATTTGAATTAAACAGACATTGCATTTAAGGTCATTTTTATGTTTTTCTGACGAAAAAAGATTAAAAATCACCTTTTTTTTAATGTCTTGTTATTGTATCATTTTACAAATTTCCACTCGAAACTTCATAAGCACATCATTGGATTCGTACGAACAATTTCACTAAGAATATCGAAATTTGAATTTAACAGACATTGTATTTAAGGTCATTTTTAAGTTTTTCTGACGAAAAAAGATTAAAAATCGTTTGTTTTTTAATGTCTAGTTATTGTATCATTTTACAGATTTTCACTCGAAACTTCATTAGAACAACATTATTATGATATGAACAATTTCACTTAGAATATCGAAATTTGAATTAAACAGACATTGCATTTAAGGTCATTTTTATGTTTTTCTGATGAAAATAATTAATAATCACATTTTTTTTAATGTCTAGTTATTGTATCGTTTTACAGATTTTCACTCGAAACTTCATGAGATCATCATTATATTCGTTTGAACATTTTCACTTAGAATATCGAAATTTGAATTAAACAGATATTGCATTTAACGTCATTTTTATGTATTTCTGACGAAAAACGATTTAAAATCGTTTGTTTTTTAATGTCTAGTGATTGTATCATTTTACAGATTTTCACTCGAAACTTCAAGAGAACATTATTATATTCGTATGAACAACTTCAATAAAAATATCGAAATTTGAATTAAACAGACATTGCATTTAAGGTCATTTTTATGTATTTCTGACGAAAAACGATTAAAAATCGCATGTTTTTTAATGTCTAGTTATTGTATCATTTTACAGAGTTCCACGCGAAACTTCATGAGAACATCATTATATTCGTATGAACAACTTCAATAAAAATATCGAAATTTGAATTAAACAGACATTGCATTTAAGGTCATTTTTAAGTTTTTCTGACGAAAAAAGATTAAAAATCGTATGTTTTTTAATGTCTAGTTATTGTATCATTTTACAGATTTTCACTCGAAACTTCATGAGATCATCATTATATTCGTTTGAACATTTTCACTTAGAATATCGAAATTTGAATTAAACAGACATTGCATTTAAGGTCATTTTTATGTATTTCTGACGAAAAAAGATTTAAAATCGTTTGTTTTTTAATGTCTTGTTATTGTATCATTTTACAAATTTCCACTCGAAACTTCATGAGAACATCATTATTTTCGTTTGAACAACTTCAATAAAAATATCAAAATTTGAATTAAACAGACATTGCATTTAAGGTCATTTTTATGTATTTCTGACGAAAAACGATTAAAAATCACATTTTTTTTAATGTCTTGTTATTGTATCATTTTACAGATTTTCACTCGAAACTTCATGAGAACATCATTATATTCGTTTGAACATTTTCACTTAGAATATCGAAATTTGAATACAACAGACATTGCATTTAAGGTCATTTTTAAGTTTTTCTGACGAAAAAAGATTTAAAATCGTTTGTTTTTTAATGTCTAGTGATTGTATCATTTTACAGATTTTCACTCGAAACTTCAAGAGAACATTATTATATTCGTATGAACAACTTCAATAAAAATATCGAAATTTGAATTAAACAGACATTGCATTTAAGGTCATTTTTATGTATTTCTGACGAAAAACGATTAAAAATCGCATGTTTTTTAATGTCTAGTTATTGTATCATTTTACAGATTTTCACCCGAAACCTCATGAGAACATCATTATTTTCGTTTGAATAACTTCAATAAAAATAACAAAATTTGAATTAAACAGACATTGCATTTAAGGTCATTTTTATGTTTTTCTGACGAAAAAAGATTAAAAATCACCTTTTTTTTAATGTCTTGTTATTGTATCATTTTACAAATTTCCACTCGAAACTTCATAAGCACATCATTGGATTCGTACGAACAATTTCACTAAGAATATCGAAATTTGAATTTAACAGACATTGTATTTAAGGTCATTTTTAAGTTTTTCTGACGAAAAAAGATTAAAAATCGTTTGTTTTTTAATGTCTAGTTATTGTATCATTTTACAGATTTTCACTCGAAACTTCATTAGAACAACATTATTATGATATGAACAATTTCACTTAGAATATCGAAATTTGAATTAAACAGACATTGCATTTAAGGTCATTTTTATGTTTTTCTGATGAAAATAATTAATAATCACATTTTTTTTAATGTCTAGTTATTGTATCGTTTTACAGATTTTCACTCGAAACTTCAATTAGAACATCATTATTATAATATGAACAATTTCACTTAGAATATCGAAATTTGAAGTAAACAGACATTGCATTTAAGGTCATTTTAGATTCTGAGTGAAGCGAAGGATCTTATGGTTTTACAATGATGTTTATTTTTTTTTTTCCTTTTTTTTTTTTTTTCTGTAAACACTTTTTCGTATAGAAATCCTTGTCCAAAAGTTTCGTCCAGCAACTTTTGAGATTCGAAATTGAACTGAGATGGTACTTTAGAGAGGTCATTTTTCCAAAATCTCCATAGTTTTTCCAGTTATCAAGAATAACGATCCAAAAACTGAGTAAAAACGGTAAAAATCCGCCGTAAACGAGATTTTCACTGTTCAGATTTTAGGTATTTAGTCATAAATCAAAAAGTATTGAAGCTAGAAACTTGAAAATTTTATCCAATATCAAATACATACTTTTTTATATTGGACAAAATTTTCAGAAAAATTATAGCACTTTTGGCTTAAATATACAACTTTTAATTTACCAAATTGTTTGAAAGTTGTTATGTAATATAATTTTAAATATTTGACAAAAAGTTCTGAAAATTTAATATGACCTTACTCATATACCTACCTAATTATCCTAACAAAAGTTCAAAAATCGTTAGTCAGGATTTTTATTTATACACACTTTTATAAATTAATATAACTCACCAAAAATTATACAAATAACCGTAAAATACGTAAACAGTATTTAAATAATAATATATTATATAACACTGAAGCTTTGCTCAGAATCGTTTTATACTAAAGAAATAAGTCATCATTTCTTTAAAACTTAATATATTCATCACCAATATCTTGTCCGAGGACCGAAGGGACGAAGGACGAACTTGTACCACCATCATCTCACTTACCAGCTTTTTTAATATTCAAATAGACATTAATGTTTTAAAAGCTCGGTATACGTAGAAACCGCATCTATGGCCTATATTTTATGTAATACATATATGAAAAAAATAAAACGGGTTTTTTCGAAAAGATTTTGTTTTCATAGCAATATAGTATCGTATTTATTAAACAAATTATCTATATGTATGACACGAAAATAGCCAATTAAAAAAAAAAATGCTTTTGTTTTTGAAAATAAATTCCAAAATCGTATGACTTGGTCGAATTCCAGGCTGTATAACTTTCTATTATAATAATACACGCGTATTATAAAGCAGTATCGTATAAAGATATCGTGTATGTTACAAGTACGAGCAAATAACAACCGTATTATAAACCATATCAGCGGTTTCTGTGCACCGCGGTGCCCTTAGGAAACCACGAGCTCATTTGAGGGGCACCACGGCTCATCCAACAATGTTAAAAAGACAAAAAATTGTTTTACGTACAAAATTACTTAGCACACTCTGTACATTTCCAATATGAATTCATATACTATATAGAGTTTCTAATATGTATCGAGTAATGCAACACATAGTAGATAAAAGTGACACACGCCACATAAAATATATTACACTACTACTAAAACCAAATACCGCCACCGTCTTAACGTAGAACCTGACCTCCGTATCCATTTGTCTCTCACATTGAACCAGATGGTGCCAAATTTTCCAAAAATAAGCAGCCTCGAATAGCTCGATTTCCCGCTTTCAAAGTGTACACGCATTTTCGTGCACCCCATTCACCTAGTCCCGTGTCCGCGCGAACCCGAAATCGTCGACGATCGATTTGCTTACAGTGAAACCTCCCTTAACGGAGACAACCCTTAAACAGCAGACGTTTGTACGGGAGACGGGGACATATTCACATCGTCTATTTTTCCCTCCGGACAGCGGACACCTCTAAATAACGGACAAACGGACGAAATTTCGGCGACCGAGAGTGTCCGGTATTCAGAGTATTCTGCTGTGCGGATCCACGTGGGGCGATGGTAAACACGGCGCGGCGACGTGAATCTCGGCGTTTTTCCCGCCGTAATTTATGCGTTTCCCAACACCGTACCGCGTCACACAGTGTGTGCGTGTGTGTTTATTAATATTTATCGTCGTCTCGGATCGAACGCCGCGGACAAAAGGATTAATGTTCTGTGTGGAAATGAAAAACTGACTTCTACGCGCGTCCCGTATTACGTACGGATAAACGAGCATTAAGCCTGCGCCCCGCCGAATCGAATATAATATCGTTCTAATATCATCTCTGTGTATGTTCAATAATAATAATATGTTATAACATAATAATATATGTAGTGCGCACCGAATCGACAAGAATAAAATTGGCGTGCTGTTGTATGACGGGCGACGAACACGATTCCATCACAAGTCGACGATTAAATAATAATGAAATGATTTATACTTTAACGTTCATGTTTAGTGTTCGAATGGAATAAAATAAACGCACAAACACTCTGTTGTTTTTTTCAAATCGGTTGACTCCCTCCGGCCGACGCGTTAAAAAAACAATACAAAAACACTTTTTCGTATAGAAATCCTTGCCCAAAAGTTTCATCCAACATTTTTTTAGATTCGAAATTTAACTGAGATGGTACTATAGAGAGGTCATTTTTCCGAAATCTCCATAGTTTTTCCAGTAATCAAGAATAACGATCCAAAAACTGAGTAAAAACGGTAAAAATCCGCCGTAAACGAGATTTTCACTGTTCAGATTTTAGGTATTTAGTCATAAATCGAAAATTATTGAAACTAGAAACTCGATAATTTTATCCAATATCAAATACATACTTTTTTATATTGGACAACATTTTCAGAACAATTATAGCACTTTTGACTTAAATATAGAACTTTTAATTTACCAAATTGTTTGAAAGTTTTTATGTAATATAATTTTAAATATTTGACAAAAAGTTCTGAAAATTTAATATGACCCTACTCATATACCTACCTAATTATCCTAACAAAAATTCAAAAATCGTGAGTCAGAATTTTTTTTTATACACACTTTAATAAATTATTATAACTCACCAAACATTATACAAATAACCGTAAAATACGTAAACAGTATTTAAATAATAATATATTATATTACATTGAAGCTTTGCTCAGAATCGTTTTATACTAAAGAAATGAGTCATCATTTCTTTAAAACTTAATACATTCATCACCAATATCTTGTCCGAGGACCGAAGGGACGAAGGACGAACTTGTACCACGATCATCTCACTTACCAGCCTTTTTGTTTTTGATAATTCGAAGAAGTGATCGGGTCGTTTATACGGTTTTCCTTTTATTTATTTATTTATTTATTTTTTTTTTTTTTGATTTGTAGCTATTTCAAACCGCAGTACAGCGCGTTGCTTAAAGTTGTTCTTCTCGACCCGATAACGATTTGTTAATTATGTTTCGAGTAGTCACAAAATCGCATCACATCTTGTTTTGAAATCGAATTATACTTAATCGATGGTTTTATAATGCGATTACCTGTATGATGTTAGAAAATATCATGTTTTATTTACAAATCGAACGGCGGTATTTTCGGACGTGACGGATGTATCGAAGATGTGTTGAACGGAGTATTTGTGCCGAGTGAAAACCGATGTCCATTGTCCCGCAAGGAATAGGCTAGGGTAACCATGTTTAAAAAAAATAAAAAACAGGACTAAAATAATTTTCATGGTTTTTTTTAAATAATTTAATCAAATTTTTTATCACAATTTTTAATTATAATAAAAAACATTATTTATTATATCTATATGTATTTAATATTATTTCTTTTCTTTTAAAACGGTTACAAAACTATTTCATCATTTTTTATAAATACATAAAAAAAAAAATAAATAAAAATAGTAGTAACTTAATAAATTCAAACTTTTTATAATCTACCCAAAAACTTTATTTCTATACTCACTTTTCGGAAAACCCTTTTTATTCGTATTGGTGATAATTTTTCGGATCGCATGTCTGCACATTTGAATTTGTCATCTTTTTCCGAAAAGCTTCTCGAATCTAATAATTTTGGGTGTTTTGTGTATATTTTACCTATAAAATTGTATGTAAACTGTGATTAATACCACTGTATATTCATGGTTATACTATGCCGCTAGTCCATCCTTATAACATTGCAGTAGATACATTATTCAGTGCAATAGCTCGTAATTTTATATTTTTAAAATATGAAAATATATTATTATAATGAAAATATGTAATTTTTCAATAGCCGACCTGGTATTATTCTATTTAATTATGCATAAACTCGAATAATTAAACGTATACTCGATATTTAATATTTTTATAAGAAAAGTTATACGCCACCCCGGCAAAAATGTGCCGCCCTGGAGCAAAAGCTCCTTTTGCACCTATTCTAATCCGGCTCTGATGATAATACGTAGTATAACTAAGGTGACCATACGTCCCGTTTTGAACGGGACAGTCCCGTTTTTCGAATCTCTGTCCCGTTCTCCCCTGGGAAATCTTCGGGACGCTAAAATGTCCCATTTTCAAAATGTAGACAAAAAAAAATAATGAAAATAAATGTTCGTTGACGAAATATCGTTTTTAGAAAAATATACAAGTATTTAGTTTTGTAATTATTACACGAAAACATTTTGTTTATAATAAGTTAATTACCTAGTAAGTGTGATAAGTTAATTTAATTTTGTTGTCCTTTAAAAACATTATAAGTACCACAGAAATTTGCTAGTAATATTATTAAATTAAAAATATTTGTAACAAATAATTATGATTTTTTTTTTTTTGTCCCGTTTTGATTAAAAAAATGTATGGTCACTTTAAGTATAACGTTTACGCGTTCGGTGTGTTCCACATACGTACCTACGACGGACGGGAACAATGCGAACTATCAAAACGCCTGCGCACGAAAACACGATTATTGCGTTTTCCCGAACGACGCACGAACAAAAAAAAAAAAAAAAACCAAAAAATAAAAAAACCTTAGGTATATCTTACGCGGTGTATTGTATACGTTTTGTGCATAAATATTGCATATACGACGGCGTAACGCCATTTACACCCGCGTATCTACATACGTATACGTCATAATAATCGAATAAATCAATTTGGGGAGCTTCGTTCGGTTTTCATGCCACACACATTATATAATATTATGTAAATCCACCGTGTTTTCTATTCCATGTCCGAGCGAACGTGTGTGTGTGTGTGTGTGTGTTCGCAAATATATTATACAGTTGCATACTCGCACAAGTGTAAACGGTGGACGAAGCACAAAAAAAAAAAAAAAAGAAAAAAGTCAATATTTATAAAATTCTCCGAGACAATGGGGCTCGTCGTCGTCGGACGTTTTGTCCGTACGTATTATATCGTGTTATTATTGTTATTATGCCCTCTCACTCTCTCAGATCTCTCTCTCTCTCTCTCTCTCTCTCTCTCTCTCTCTCTCTCACTCTCTCAGATCTCTCTCTCTCTCTCTCCAAGTATAAGTATCTCCCTCTGGACTCGGTGAATACATGCAACGGCGACCGGCCCGACTCGTGTCGCATACATTTTATTACGTATAGTTGTTCCGTCTGGGTGGTCAGATTATAATAATATCCGTACGCGCACGGGTCGGGTCAGGTACAAATTTGTTTCACGACGTAGCGAAACACGGCACCACCGCTTGTTTTGCATATTATTATTTAGCATTTTTCCACGACCGTTAACTGCACCAACACACACACACACACACACACATACGTCGCACAAATTACACACGCGCCCTATACACGACGATGCGTACCTACTCGCTTCGTGTCTGTGTGTGTGTCTGTGTGTGCGAATCGCTTATATCGAAAACGTTATTAATAATAATAGTAATAAAACAATAATATCAGTCGAGAGCGCACCACCTCGGGGCCCGGTCGACGGGTGTAATATGTAAAAAAAAACCGTACGAATCGGCACCGGGCGCGATTAACTCTGATACGCCGTACACGGAACTCATTAGGTCAGAGACTTGATGTGATATTAATTCGCGTGGCAGCGGCGCGGCGTTCAAGACGTTTCGCAACTGCGCCGAGCTCGTCCGACGCGACTGTTGAACTATCGTAGGCGGCTCGTACCGCCCGCCCGCCCGCGTGTGTGTGCGCTCGTTGTTGGATGGACATCGCACACGCAGCGTCGTCGATAACATCAGACTTTTTAGCGAAACGTCCTAATCGACGATGATGTACTATGATAATATTATCCGAAATATAATAATACGTGCGTTATAATTTAATAGAGACCGGATTTTCATGCAATAAAAATCAAAAAAATGTGCAGTTAATAACTTAAAAATTGCAAAAACACGCAGTCAAGTGCCTAAATCGTGCAAAAATATATATTTTGCCTAAAATCGCTTAATACTCACCAAAATGTTGTAAACATTCATTGTACATTGATTTAAACCCTTAAGTAATAATTTATTTATCCAGTTTTTTACAATATTACAGGATTAGCAAAAAACGAATGAATAATTAATAATTAAAAGATTGATAAAAAAATATACATATATAAAAAAAACCATACCAACAGAGTTTTTTCCCATCAAATTTCAACTCTGGGTAATTTGATATCCAGGTTTTAATTTTTGACGACAGACTAGACCCAATTTTTGGCATTTTAAAATTTGTTTATATTTCTTTACGTAAATTATTCGTAATGAAACTATCACGACACTAACTGATTCAAGAAACATGCTCAATCAAACACAAAGTCAGACAGAATACTAAAGTGCTAATGGCCGGGTATTCAAAAGTATTATCTAACTAGTGGTTGCTGTCATTTATTTTCACCACGAAATACTAATAAATTGATGTTATTCTAAGATTATTAGCAGCTTGTGTTCACTTTTTCCTTTTGTATAGTTGAAAACTGAAATAAACAAATATTTACGTACATACCTGTATGTAGGTACTATAATTTTATATACCTACCTGGCTACCTATATATATATATATATATATATATATATATATATATATATATATATATATATATATAATCGTGCAATTTAGAATAAAAAGTGCAAAACGTGCAATTTCGTGCAAAATAAAACTTTGTTAAATTAATCTACTTCTCATGATTCGGATTTATAATTTGTTTTTATATGTTTTAAAGCAAAGGAAAAAAAGTTGCAATTGCACGAGAATCCGGTCTCTAGCACTATTATAAACAATGCCGCAGCTCGTTCGCAGGTACGCGCGTACAGTTCGGCGGTGGACCACAACAGCAAAAGTCGAACGGAGTAGTTTTTTTTCGACCATTAAAACAAAGTCGGCAAACCAAGACGTGTTGACTCTTAATCGTTAAAATAAAAAAAACGAATTATTTTACGAATCGACCTGCATGAGATATTAACGCGAATGAAATAACGATTCGCACTGATAGCCTAGATCCTTAAAAGCGAGGAAGAGATATCGATCTATATAGATTGCTGCGAGGCGGAGAGAAAAAATGCGGAACACTTTTGCTACCTATATGACGTATTCGAACGCAAGAAACAACGCGCACGTGTTACATTCGAATCACGGCGATTTTGCTTTCGAAAACAATATTATATTATTATCTGTCTACGCGGCCGTGATCGAATTATAATCGGCACTTAATCATTTTTAACAATACGTTATAATAGTAAGAACAATAATAACAATAATAATAATAATAATACATTTATTAGCGGTTCCCAACTTTTTAGGTACTATTACCCATAAACCAGGTTCAATTATTCACAATTACCGCCTTAACCAACAAACATTTTTATTTTTTTTTTAATAATAAGGTCGTAAAATTATAAATGCCATATCAGGATTAAGGCATATGGTAATTTCCAAAACTATGAACGGCAATTCGTTCTATATCGTATCATCGTGATAATATCATTCATAACAACAATATTTTTTGCAATAGTTGTACACTTGATTGATGCAGATTTAATAATAGTGGGTATAAATAAGGACACAGGAAAAAAATTCTTATTTTCACCCCACAGAAAATCTTGTTTTACCCCTTGAGGGGTAACTATATGAACAGGCGATTCGAATAATAAACTACGATACACGGGTGTTTTGTTTTATCGTGTGATATAATAGCGTCGTATTTTCGACATCTCAGTTGTGAACAATAATTACACTGTTCGTTTCTAAGATCACTGCAGAGGGGAACGCTACTGTATTCGGCGCCTAAACTATTCGTCTGACGAACCGGCCGTAAGTATAAGTAATACAGGCATAAAAATTCCACAAAAACAGGATTTAAGTGGGCGAAATACAATCGCCTCGTAGGTTCGGTGGCGTACTCGGGGCGAGGAGGTTAGGGGTCGTATCCCTTCTCGTTTGTATTTTATATAGTAAACCACTTATTAGAGCTGTCGGTCGATACAGATAGTTATGAATAGGGCTAGGATAGTATAGGATTTTGCATTTTTTTTTAGGATTTACAGGACATAGCTTTTGAAGCACAAAATGTGATTTGGTCATAATACGAGTCCAAATATATAGTTTTTATTATGCATTTTTTTGCATTTTTTGTACTTTCATGGATTTAGGGTCATTTTGTAGCATTTTTAGGTCATTTTTTCAATTTTACGGGCATTTTTTTATACTTTTTTGAAATCTAGGTAATATTTTTATACATTTTCATTTACACTAGATGTTCTCGATAAAAGTTTTGAATTTTTAGCAGAAATAATATCATATTCAATATTTAAATTATAGAGATAGTATAGAGAATAATCTCCGATACCGCGAGTTATCTTAATCGTTAAATTAAATGACAGTGATGTGGAGAGTACAGTGTGTAGTAGTCACATAATAGTGCATGATAAGTCCAAACTTCAAACTTTATTATTCATATCAAGAAAATCCTAAAATAACATTTTTTTTACTATGTTTTTATAATATTATAATTTAAATAATTGTGTACCGAAATATTAATTAATAAATAATAGTTAATAATTATAATGCATTTTTATAACATTTTAAAATCATTTTTTATCTTTTGGGCATTTTTGAAGGTCATTTTTAGGTTATTTTAACGTCATTTTCTTATGTTTTTTGGGTCATTAAAATCCTAGCCCTAGTTATGAATTTCGTACGAGTCATTATTATTAGTACCTATTGCAAAACGCAGACGTACACGTCGACACGTTACGTAATAATTATTCATCTCTTTGGAAATCACTTATCGGTTATCGGCCGCGACGATTTTGGTCATCGACCGTAGAGCAGTGCCACTGCGGTACTACACTATACGGGCCCGACCGTCAAATACTGTGTACGCACAATATTGTAATAATAATATTTTAAATTCATAATTTTGCATTATTATAAATAGCAGTGTAAAAAAAAAAAAAGGGTGAGTGGTGTAAAATTTCCAAAATATCATACTAAACATTATTTTTCTTGTGCTAAAAGACGAGGACGAACCCAATACGTCGTTTTGGAGGTTTTTTTCGATTCTCAACTCAAAATTACGCAAGTAGCTGCCAAAATCGCAACGTCATTCTAGTTCCACATTTTGTCCAATAATAAATTCACATACTAAAATGTTTATCAACTATGTTGTTTTGGTGTGGACGTGCCAGATTTTTTAAATTTGTCGGTGACATTTGTCGGAAACATTTGTCACCAATGTCGGTGACAAATGTTTTTTGGTCTGGACGCGGCTTAACAGTGTAATCTAAACCTATTTCGGCTAGCGCAATCAGTACACAAAGATAAAATACAAATGCTTATTTTATAGTTTATATTTTATATTCGTGGCGGTTGTTTTGATTTTGATCATTGATCCAGCGTCGAAAACACTTTGTTGTTTTTTAGTGCTCATCCGAGTGCTAAAAATTGATTTTTTTAGTAATAGTATTTCCGAGTCCAATCGATAAGTATTATAATGTGTATCGTCCTAAATTATTATTATTATTATTGCAGTGATATTAATTTCACGCCGATTGCCTACAATAATTTCCAAATGATTATGTTTTTCGTGTGAATAAATATGTTATAACGACATGGAAGTATTTAAAAAAAAAAAAAATAAAACAAAAAACGAAACAAAAACGCATCGCCCCATTGTTTTGACCGGAAAAATATTAAAAATAAACAATAGATGGGTTACACTTTTGAAAATTACAAAATGCGCGCCCACCAGTGCCCATTGTTCGTTAAACGGACTTACCACATCCGGCAACAGCGCGATAACTATCACGACGTGGATAACTACTGCTACGGCGTTCTTGAATGGGAAAAAATCTTTGAATTGGAACGGAAATTGCTTATTGAACCAATTTTTCTACCTGTGATTTATCGAAATCGACTTAATGTGACTGTAGACGATTTATAATACAAACGACTCGGCTGAAACGAGTTGTACGCACACACACACACACACGCACATTATACATACATATATCAATCTGAAACTGCTAATTTTTCACAAATAAAAACCAACGTATGCACGTATATGGTATCTTGCGCCGCAGTAATCGATAATAATTCTAAACTCTAAAAAAAAAAAAAAAAAAAAAATGCTACTAAAGACGAAACGTATTACAATATTGTACACTAAGATCGAATCGACAGAAGAAATGTGCCGACGACGTAGTTTTAATACGTATACTATAATCAGCTTATGCAACGGATACTGAACAAGAAAAAAATGAAAAAAAAGTTGTTTATCTACAAATATAGTATAAAACGATGAATGATAAAGAATTGAATAGTTACTTTGTCATCACTTGTACAGTTGCCCGATAGTAACATGTGGTTTACTCGATTCAACATAGGTCATTTATTTTTTTCCCTCCCCTCCGTACGCTTCAATTGATAATAACCGTAATAACAAAAATAACAATAATAATACAAATAAAAGCCGACCGGATGCGCCCGCCGTGTGCACGACGAAACGGAAAATCCTACAGTACCTACCTACATTTAATCAAATTCCTAGGTTGACACTACGACGGCTTGTTTGTTCGTTAAATGAGTCGGTGGATACAACGCGTGACGACATCGAGTTGTTTTTATTTTTTTTTTATTTTGACGCTCTGTTAGATAGCAAACGTGTACGTTTAATCGTTTAATATAATAATATGTTCGATTTTGTCGTAGTAAATAAAATCACCGTAGACTTATAGAAATATAGACACAGATTTTCGTTTTTTTTTTCTTTTGCCCGGCGCGGTAATCTAAAACATACTTGAAAATAATCTACACGTAATGCATGATATTTTGGAATATGGGTCCATCATAATATGGAATCCTACTACGGCCTCTTACGTACAAAAGCTTGAACGAGGGTACAAAGAATATTTATTCGTTTTATAGGTTATAAAAGAAGAATAATATTGATGATATTTCAGTTCAGAGCCTACAATTTAACATAAAACTCGATCCACTTTTAGCCCGTCGCAATATATCAGATATATACCTTCTTACATAAATTAATTAATGGTATCATATCTTGCCCTCCTCTTCTGGAATGTATTTCGTTTCACGTACCACAATACAATACCCGCTCATGTCCAACATTCCATATTGAAACACACTGCACTAACTATGGACAAAATAATCCACCTCATAGACTCCTAACATTAGGAAATACATCAAATTTTGATTTCGTTTTTAAAAATCTGACAGATCTAAAACGTCATTATTTAAATCACAAGTCTATCGAAATTGTAATAATTACATTCTCTTGTTTATGTTTATTTTTTATCCTACGTAAAACATTTATACGATTAATTAAATCATTTTTGTAATACGACATCCTGTAAACTATGTTATCAATCTGTACTTGAGCCTACCAGGCGTTTATTCAAATAAACAAATAAATAAATAACGTATCGGCCAAAGATGAATATACTTTAACAGACTGATTTCGTGTTTAGAATTACAACTAGGGACGGAATTATTCGAATATTCGAATTCGAATAGTTCTATCGTAAATAATTCGAATATCAGTATTTGATACTACAATACAATACGTAACGAAAATTATTCGTTTACGTTTTCGCGTTTTATGTATAAAACGTTTAATAATAATATGGCTTGTGGTGCATAAAGGCCTACGAGAAGTGGCTTCATTGCCAGCAATATTGACTACTCGAGTATATTGACTATTGTATATTGACTACAGTATATTGGCAGGGCAATTAAAATACAAAAATATTAATTACGCAAAATACTCGTATGTCATAATTAAATTATTATTATTTTTAAATTAATAATTATTATTTTTGGTTTTAAATAATTAACGGACTTAGTTAATGGTGAAATCAAATAAATAGTATAAAAGGCTTATCGTGGAAAAATAGATATAACAAATTAGGTATTGTAGCATCGAATATTCTAATTATTCAAATTATTTACGATAGAATTCTAGTTTAAACATCGATTATGAACAAAAAAATACCATGTCAAAATCTATAGCCAAATAATATTATTTTCTCGACATGGGAGGTTTAATTTTGTAAATTTTGAGGGTGTGAAAAATTAAAACTTGCAGTCGAAGCAACTCTTCTCCGGTTTTTGTAGTAGCAGTGCTGCTCCGACGGATACATAATAATACACTCAACTGCAGAGGCCACAAAGTAGAGTCATGTATATAAATAAATGGAACGTTTTCACAATGAGCGCACGTACGAAAATCGTTGCAGCTCGTATGATGTAAAATCGATCTCGTGAGATAAAAACTGCGCAATTCGCCAAACAGAGCGGATCCGAAAAACCGACAATATTATTTTCTTACGAAAATCTGTCTCGTAATAGCGAGGAATCGAAGACACAATTTCCGAAAGTTAAAAACTCGTCGGTTGTTGTCACCGAATCCACACATTTTGTTTTACAGAGCACCGATACCGACGATCGATTCGTCGAACGAAACCTCGGAAAACCAGCAACGGCATAAAAGTTTGGGTTTTAAATCGATCGACGAATAGAAATTATTATTGCGAATAAAAAAAAAAAAAAAAAATAGTGATTTACTTTAACGAGATCAATTTTCTAGAGGCCTAGAGCCGTTTTCCGTCGCGAGTACTCTGGAGTCCAGATAGAAGAAAAAATAAAAATAAATAATATACCGGGTACGACAGTTCGAAACGAATTAATGAGAAACCTACGAAAAACTGCTGTGGGCACGTTTCCGGGTTATCCAATGGCGAATTAATTTCCCTTCGGTCGTACAACACCGCGCACGACTTCCGGCCAAGTGTCGGTTCACACACCGTCAAACGGCGATATCGACCTGACACTTCAAACGGATGTTTTATAATACTTTATAGCACTTTATCACAATGAATTAAATCATCTACGGAGGTCGTTGACTGTTTTACAGATTTCCATTTAGTAATTCATAAGTCATACTCAGCCTCTATAGAGTCCATAGAACCAGGTAAATCGTCTATGTAAAAATGTATTACTGCTTTGACATTAGAAAAGTTTTTATTGGTACGAAAAGAAAGCGAGACATTTTGTAAAGAAATACTAATATATAATTTTTAATATAAATAATAACGATTTTTAGATTCTGAGTGAAGCGAAGGATATTATGGTTTTACAATTATGTTTACTTATTTTTTTTTTCTTCTGTAAACACTTTTTCGTATAGAAATCATTGTCCAAAAGTTTCGTCCAGCAACTTTTTAGATTCGAAATTGAACTGAGATGGTACTTTAAAGAGGTCATTTTTCCAAAATCTCCATAGTTTTTCCAGTAACCAAGAATAACGATCGAAAAACTGAGTAAAAACGGTAAAATCGGTAAAAATCCGCCGTAAACGAGATTTTCACTGTTCAGATTTTAGGTATTTAGTCATAAATCGAAAATCATTGAAGCTAGAAACTTGAACATTTTATCCAATATCTAATAAATACTTTTTCATATTGGACAACATTTTCAGAACAATTACCTATAGCACTTTTGACTTAAATATAGAAATTTAATTTACCAAATTGTTTGAAAGTTTTTATGTAATATAATTTTAAATATTTGACAAAAAGTTCTGAAAATTTAATATGACCTTACTCATATACCTACCTAATTATCCTAACAAAAATTCAAAAATCGTGAATCAGGATTTTTTTTTATACACACTTTAATAAATTATTATACGATTTTTACGATATTGTCTGATTTCTTTTAAGTTTATTTCTAATGAAATATTGAGTATTTATTAGAAAGTTCTGAAATTTTAAAATTATACAAATAACCGTAAAATACGTAAACAGTATTTAAATAATAATGTATTATATTACACTGAAGCTTTGCTCAGAATCGTTTTATACTAAAGAAATGAGTCATAATTTCTTTAAAACTTGATACATTCATCACCAATATCTTGTCCGAGGACCGAAGGGACGAAGGACGAACTTGTACCGCCATCATCTCACTTACCAGCTTATTATTTTATTTTATAATTTTTGTTTTTTTTTTTTGTTTTCACCCGATCGCCTCGTGCCGCGGCGGTCGACAGCGAATCGGTACGGGGACCGAAGACGTTGAAACACCAAACGTAATAATATATATGCTCGTGCCCGCGTATGACATTAGTTTATTCCAACGTACGTGAGCTGCACGCGCGCGCCTTTTCATGAATAATATTCGTATACAACGCGAATCGAACGGACCCCGCCACGGGACGCGTGTCAATCACGTCTTTTTTTTTGGTTTTCTTTTTGTTTTTTTGTTTTTTTTTGGTTTTTAATTTTCACTAATGGACACCGCGCGCACGCCGTGCCGTCGCGTTGTTCGCTCCGACTGCGACCCCGTGGTCTCTTACGCGCACGTGCGGTCAGAAAAACCAGAGTCGTCGAAACCGCTAGGTTACTAAGCGTCACTCCGACAAAACGTGAACGTCACAGTCCCTGTTATTCAGCGAACCCCGACAAGGAGTGTGCGGTCCGAAATCACGAGCCATTTCTCTGTTGTACTCAACAAGTAAAATACCCATGATCCAAAAAAAAAAAAAAAATGTTTGTTTGGTCAAGAGATCGACTTTGTGTAATTTACTGTACAATAATAGTAATTTTAAAATCGACTTCCTATCGAATGCTTTGTATTTTTTTCAATATTAGTTGATTGAGTGACTACACCAAAGTTTAAAGGATGTACCTGAGATTTGAAGAAATTCGCTTTTGTCGGGTTTTTTTTATCAATAACAATATTATTTGCGGTGCTAAAATCGGTTTAGGCAATAGTTTTTTTTTTTTGTTTTTTTAATTTTAATGATATTCAATTAGTGTAAATGAGAGGTATGTGAAGTTGTAATATTGGTGAACGTGTACCTGGAAGACTTAGAACGAATTGGCCCACTATTTCTTGGTAACATAATATGTATGTAAAATATTTATATGCATATTCCAATGATCAAAAATCATAAACGTGTATTAACCCGTAATATTTTCAAAAAAAGAGTACATTTTCATAGTTTTAAGACAATGCAAATGTTTTTTTTTCAATTAATCATCAAAAAACAATGAGCATGCAATTATACACTAAAATTTGGCAAAATATGCACTTGATAAATCTGATCACGTAAACGTGTTTGGCAAGGTAAACGAGAAAAAATTCAAGCATCTATTTGTTAAGTATTAGTTATTAATAACTCTAAAAAACGATTTTGCTGAATTTCCCGGAAATAATATGCACTAATAAATCCATAAAATCAACTACATATACGCCAAATATGCTTTTATAACAATTATAACTAAAATATGCAAAAACACGGTCTATTGAACTTTATATTTGTATAACTATTATTACTATGAAACGGATTTATATCATACGTAGTAAAAAAAAAAAAGAAAAAAAAACAGCAAATGCGTGAACTTACGAGCCCTACTCATAATTATAGTAAACATCTCCGCTGTCTTCGGACCACCGTCGGCATCAGAGACGTTCTACCCGTGAATAACAGAGCGGTTTCCCGCTCGGCGGCATAACGCCGTACTCGTGCGGCCATTCATTACGACGTAAATCGATTTATTTCGAAAAATTCGACGTCTCGCGCGGTTAGGATTTAAATACCGTCACGCGTTACCTACGCAACCTATAATATACTTGTATAATATGTATACGTAGGATAAAGCTGTAACGTTTATAAAGATGGTATAACGTCAATAATGAGCACAACATAATGCGCGTGCGTTGTGTGTGTGTGTGTGTGTGTGTGTGTGTGTGTGTCAGTGTGTGTGTGTGTGTGTCAGTGTGTGTGTGTGTCAGTGTGTGTGTGTGTCAGTGTGTGTGTGTGTGTCAGTGTGTGTGTGTGTCAGTGTGTGTGTGTCAGTGTGTGTGTGTGTCAGTGTGTGTGTGTGTGTGTGTACGACCATCGAAGTCGTCGCGTTGAAATCTGATGATAAATAGAGCGGTCGGGGGAGGGGGGGGGGAAATCGATAACGTTTATAATTTGTCAACCGAGGCTAAACCCCCCGTCGTGAAGGTGGAATATATTATTATTATTATTATTATTATTATTACTATTATTATTGTTGCGGTAGTGGCGCATATGGTCGCCTTTGAGGCGAAACACACACACACACACACACACACACACACACACACACACACACACACACACACACACACACACACACACACACACACACACACACACACACACACACACGCACACACCAACACGTATATGGACGTATATTGTGTATGTATTATATACGACCACGTAGTCTTGTGTCCGATGACCGTCACCGCCGCCGGAGCCGTCTGGACTCACTCCTCCGTAAACACGACACGTCGTCGTACGGTGAGTGTGCGCCACACACATATGTACACGCACACACACGCACCACACACACACGCATACACACACGCGCGTACACACCACACACGTTTCCGGACATTGCAGGTAAACGCGCGGCGCGTAATAAGAAAGGAAAATTTCGTGATTTGAATTTCAAAACTCGTGGAAACCGGAAACGGCTTCCGGCCGCCGCGCCGCGCGGGTTTGCGAGCAGCCGACGCGCGCACCGGCTGTTCACCAAATCCGAACGGCGGCGCGCCATTCATAATATTAATAATATAATGTTATGCAGCGCCGCCGCCACCCCGTCTCTGTTTATCCGGTTCGGCGTTTTCACCCCTTTCTTTCGCACGTGAGAATGAGAAATTGATATCGCACCGGCTCGAGAACCAGTCAATTAACGAGCGGCCCGCGCACGCAGACCGCACGTCATCATCGTGCACGGCCGTGATAATTCGTGACCGTTTTTTCCCTCCCTCCTTCGCGTCCCTTTCGTCTTCCTCCCCCGGCGACGCGGGACGGTGACTCCCGCGCGCGCACTTGCGCCGGTCGTGCCCACCCATATATATATATATATATGCCTACACACGTGCACCTGACGCGAACCTTTCAGTCCACCTCTGGTGCATCCGTCCCGAGCCCGGACGGCGGCCGGGCCGGGGGTGGTGCTCTTTAACGGTTTTCGTTTCCGCCGTCTCGGATTCGCGACAACCACCCGGTGCGTAATATATAAGGTGACCGTACGTCCCGTTTTGAACGGGACAGTCTCGTTTTTTGAATCTCTGTCCCGTCGTCCCCTAGGAAATCTTCGGGACGCTAAAATGTCCCGTTTTCAAAAAGTAGACGAAAAAATAATGAAAATAAAAATGTTCTTTGACGAAATATCGTTTTTAGAAAAATATACGAGTATTTAATTCTGTAACTATTATACGAAAATATTTTGTTTATAATAATTTAATTACCTAATAAGAGTAATAAGTTAATTTAATTTTTTTGTCCTTTAAAAACATTATAAGTAACACAGAAATTTGCTAGTAGTATTATTAAATTAATAAACAATTTGTTTATAACAAATAACTATGATTTTTTTTTTGTCCCGTTTTGATTAAAAAAATATATGGTCACTTTAGTAAAATAGGTCCGCGCTCGACGCGCGGGGTGCCTGGACGGGAAAACGCGAGTAGGGTCCCGAGATATCTGATCCCTTGCAAAAAAAAAAACGAGTTGGGTCCGCGGTATTATTTGATAACACATACTCGAATTGGGTCCGTGGTAATATTCTATATTGTTTTAATAAGACATTAAGACGTATAACACGATGTAATCAATGATGGACGATGTCCATCTAATAATATATTTATATAGACGCAGGCGCGTACACAAGGGTTAAAAGTTTTCAAAATTTAACGAAATATAAATGGTTTCTATCATTGAGAGAGATATTAGATAAAAATATTATGTTGGTTTTGTTACTGTTTATTAGTTTATTACTATATTCTTATTGACATTTCTAATTTTAAAATTGATACGGTGAATACGCACAGGACGCATTGTTATGGCAAAATATTTTATAAAAAAAAAAAAAAAGAAAATAATGATAAATAAATAATTTTTCCATTGTAATTTTGTAAAATTGTTTATATATAAATATGAAATTATACAACATTAACCCCCTCCCCCATAATATTTTTTTTGTGTACGTGCTTGATAAGACGTATAATACAACGAACCGTACAGTTGTCGGACAGTTGTATAGATATGGCTATACGTTTCTAGTAAATAGTAATAATGTAGTATGCATTATAAGAATAATTTTAAGTTTTATGTTTATACAGTGCTAAGTACTTCATAAATGTTTATACAAACCAAACCACTAGTGCAATTTATGACTTATGAATATTAAGACTTGAAAAAAAATTAACTTTTTTTTTACTGAGTTATGTTAATTTTATTTTCTATCTTAACTTTAATTTTAATTTATTTCAGTTAATTATTTTCATTGATTTGCCCGCCTTTTCGTAAAATATACCGGGACCCAACTCGAGCTGTTTTTGAAATCTGGGACCCGACTCGAGTTTGTCTGCCCGAACGAGGTCGTTTGCAGTCCACGACCGCAACCGGTTCGTCCGTAAGACGCTCAGTTTGAAACGTCTAAAAAATAGGGTAATAGTAAGTTCCTACATGAAAGTAGCAGGTAAACAATCACATGTTATGTTAGTTCCTATAAAAGCGATGTGTTTATTCCTACACGAATATAAAAAAGGTACATAAAGGTAAGTTCCAAAATGGTGAAAACCAGGTACCTACGTATATTAGTTCCTACCCGAATATAAAAATTATGTATTATGTAACAGTATAGTAATATTATAATATATCAAATGATAGTATTTTTCCTCGGAGCATATGGGCACGGCAATTTTCTGACAGAATTCATACGACAAACGCATGTGAAAGTTTTCATGCAGATTTCAATTCAAATGTTTACCACCAACATCGGCATATTTTTAAAACAATTGAAATTCTCAAACTTGTTCGAGTAAATACGTATATGAAAATAAGAACCACAAAAATAAGTAACAAAAAAAAAAAAAATCAGTTAAAAATACGCGGAAAAAGAATAATTTATAAATGAAAAATTTTTAGATCATACCACATGCAAAATAAGTTAGTACGATTACGTCAAATTTTTAAGCTATAGAAATAAACCTTATAAAATATAAAAATTTTATTTTCATCATATTTTATAACCGATATATTATATTTGTGAAAATTTGTTATGCTATTATTTTATAATCGTCATTTATTTATAAAAATGTATTATGTGATTTTTTACTATACCTAGGTATGGTATTTATCGTACCTGGTTTTTACCGTGTAGGAACTAACATATGAATTTTTTATCTGCTAGGTCTCGTGTAGGAACTTACGTTCGCCAAAAAAATAAGGTCCAGGGCACGAATAAATAATATTTTATTACATTTTACTGTAAATCGTATTTCATGTCCAACGTATAAAATGTCCGAGAATTCGATATAATATAATATTATGTAAATGTTTTTTTTAAACCTTTACAAGAATGTTAAATTTCAATCGTCTACACGTGTTCGTGTAAATATGTCACGTGTTTATATTTTATTTTGTTTCCTTTTGTTACACAGCTCTGTCTATATTCAAATTCGTATTGTTATTCAAAATATTGCGGTCGGAGTAACAATTTTTTTTTTTTACAGAATCATACTATTTTTTTTTTTTTTTTTTAAACACTGTTGGACATTTTATTCGTCGGATATTGACGTTCTGTTCATTTTCGTACCGGACTCTATTTTTCGGATAATATACGACCATCTGGACGTTTTTACCCGGAACAGACTGTGAGCAAAGTAAACGTATATTGTGCTACGTCCGTTGTAAAGATCGTATTATGAGCGTGTGTCGGGTGTAAAAATTAAATTTCCGGTGATTCCCGGGCGCGAGTCTGTCTTGTGTACAGAGAAAAATTTGATTTCCAAACTCCACACGGTCATCATTATCATATCTCTTGTGGAAAAAAAAACCGAAAGAAAAAAAAATTATAAATAAGTACACGTTGTTAGGTCTTATAAAAAGCTATAATCAAAATTTCCATACGAGATGCGCGTAAGGTATACTAGCTGCAGCCTATAACATATGGCCGAACAGTTTTGAAAATAATATCGTCCGAAAGATTAATGTTTGGATATGTACATAATATATTATGTCGTACGGTCGTGTAGTAGACCTCGACAAGAACACGGTCCTCCGTGGCCGCCGTATCGCGTGACATAATAAATGTTTTAAAATATTATTACTATTATTATTATTATTATTATTATTATTATTATTATTTGTACGGCTTTTTGGTGGTGCGCATTCGAGACGATATTGTTGTAGCCTCTATGAATAAAACGTTTTATTTTTAATGTCGGCGGCCATATTATTATTCTTACGGACGCGGCCGAATCCCCGATTCCTCGCCACCGGTTTCACCACGTTTCCGACGGAACCCCAAAGAAGCACGCCCACTCTTCACTCGAAAAATACAACTTTACGGACGCGCGTGACAAGTCGACCGAGGGGGCGAACGTATATCCGGAACTCGCCCCGGGCGACGAAATCACGAGACCGTCTCACGGTGCCGCTGCCCACCGCGAAGGCGATAAATCGTTGATTTTCTACGAGCGCGCGGGTAGGTACTACGTACCTGTATAGTAGTTGCCCGCTCGGGTCGTCGATCATCATCGGAACAGACGGAGGATTACACGATAACGGAAGCGTGATTGGCGCGCGTTTTCGAGACAGAAATGTAAATATTTGCTTATTCACCGATTGCGTATTCAGAGCCTCTTGATTGAAATATCAAATTAAAAAAGTTGCGTGAATATTAAAAAAATAAATAAAAAATAAAAACCGTCAATGAAGAAATGCGTTACGATGCGGGCCACGTGGGTAGCGGACGGGCGGTAATAATACGTCTGTCTGACGAGTGACGTTCGCGTCAGCCACGAAATATGACAAATTAATTTTTCAGTTAATACATTAAGGAAATTAAGACACCGGTTCTTGCAGTCGACAACGCGTGTCTACTCTGATACAATGATCGCTAGGGCTCGGAAGTTGAAGGAGTTGCATATTGTTCAATACGGTCTCGATTTATAGCACATCAAGCTAGAAATCCTAGCTATACTGCAGCGAATTTAAAAATTGAAAATTAAAATTGCATATTTTGCATATTTGGTCAATTTTAGTAGTAAAAAGTCCATATTTTGTTGATTTTCATATGCGTATTATGTATATTATTTAATATTATGTAAATACAATTGGTTTTTTCTTTCTTTACCTGTATATTTCAATTAGCGTTGAAAATAAAACTCAAAATTATCAAGTAGTAGATAGTATTGATGGTTCAATGCAATAATTTAACAGGTACTGTAAAACAAGTATTTTTTGTAATTTCAAAAAATATATTTTTTCAGTATACTGAAAAAATATTTTATATTTTATTTTCAGCTCAATAAGATGTTAAAATGCCAACCAGTTATCCATTTTTGTAAGTTATAAATAGTTTTTGTGTATATTATTATTAATTTATCAACAACGTTGGTACTCGTCCAATATGCTATCTACCGCACGTTTGATGGTTTAGTATGCTATCTACCGTAAATATTTTATCTACCGTAATTTTATGATAGTTTAGTATGCTATCTACCGTATGACCGTATGCTGTATATTATATTATTATGTATACTTTATCATTTTGCAATTAAGATTTAAGATTAAGCTTTTATTGAAACCCCAAATTATATTATATTTATAACTTAGTAAGTTAGGTAGGTTAGTAGGTATATCTTTATATTATACCTGTTTAGTGTTTGTTTGTGAGTCGTGTCGTGTCGTGAGTCGTGTCGTGTCGAAACCTATACGTGGTTTTACTGTGATTTATTTATTATTATTTAATAATTATTATTATGAGTTCGTCAACTATGAGTTATTTATATCGACACATAATTCAAAATGAAGAGATGTGCGAACATTTTTTAAGCATACGTGGTTTATTACCAATTGACGACCAAACATGTACAAAAATTAAAAACCAAACAATTTGTGGTGGCGAGTTAAAAAAAGTTCTGAAAAATAGTCGAAAACGTGATTCGGAAGGTAATATTTTGAAAACAATTTATAATCGATGTACGAAAAAAGGATGCCAAACATTTTATTCCATACGCAAGAACAACAACTTTTTGACATATATGGATAAAAATGGGAAGTTTAACAGTGGTTTAAGTTTGTGCGATATCGTAGAACTTGTTTGGTATTGGGTATTTCAAATAAAGGTAACACAAGCCGAGGTATTTACGAAAAGATCAAGATCAACTATAGTTGACTGGTATAATTTATGTCGAGACGTAGCAGTAGCTGAATTTCAAAAACGTAAAAAAATGGGAGGTCCTGGTCTAGTTGTACAAATAGATGAATCCTTGTTCCAAGGTAAAAGGAAATATAATCGTGGAAGATTACGTCTTGGAGACCGCAAACCCGAAGAAAATGAAGATGAAAATGAAGAAAGTTCAGATGAAGACGAAGTAATAAATAATCAAAATTACGGACAACGAATTCAAGGGCCATGGATTTTTGGTTTGTGTTGTAAACATGATGGCATTTTAGAGAGACGTTTTTTTAAAGTTGAAAAGCGTGATCGAAATACATTACTGCCAATTATATTAAACGAAGTTGAACAAGGTACTACTATATATTCCGATAAATGGCGGGCGTATTCTACTTTAAATGAACATGGGTTTATCCATAAAACGGTCAATCATTCAGAAAATTTCATTGATCCAATAACTGGTGCTGAGACCCAAACTATAGAAACTCTTTGGAGACACGTCAAAAATAAATATAACATTAAAACCCGGGGAGCGACTAACATATTACAATCCCAACTTCAAGAAGAGTGGTGGCGCTCGTGCCACCAACCAACTGAAGACCTGTTTGAAGTATTCCTTGGAGCGATCAAAAATACGTATACATAACTACACAGTATAAAAAAAAATGACAAAGAAGAAATTCTGCATTATAAAGGTAAGACAATTTACATCGTAAATTACATTGTAGATAAAATATTTACGGTAGATAGCATACTAAACCATCATAAAATTACGGTAGATAAAATATTTACGGTAGATAGCATATTGGACGAGTACCACAACGTTAGTAGTATTTTTTTTTCGGGAATTTTTCCGCATATTTATTACATTTTTTTTGCGTATTTTTTACATTTTCAATGCATATTTTACAATTTTTCCATTCATATTTGGATGCATATTTAACCTTCTAGAACTTTGGAGCCCTAATGATCGCCATGAATAACTAAAGTATGTACGAGTGTACGAGCAACGCGATTTGTTAGTTTCAAACCTCGGTGTTAATATTGACAACTACGTTGGACGTGAGTAGTACGTGCCTGAGTGGCGACGTGAAATTTTAGAATCGATTAATCGTAAGCAACGCCTGTTGCTTTGATTTACACGTGATCCGTATTGTAGAATAAGGTTCAATACTTTTATTTAGAGGACGTCACGGGTCCTGTCAACGAATTAATCTTACGTATGACACAGAAAATTTGCGTTCAGCAGAACCAATTTTGTTTTGTTAGCTTTAATATTTGAACGACTTGATACATCGTCAAACTTCAATACGAATACATTATCTAAAGCGTAGGTTTTTCACTACGCTTTTATTTTAAAGCGAATAATGATCATTTTAAAATCATTGTGTTTCATGCATGGTCATATCTTCCTTGAAATTTACGTGAACGATCCGCGTGCAAGCAAAGTTAAAATTGCAATCTATCACATTGATAGTTGATCAATTTATTTCAATTTATTTTCAAACTTATTCTTCCAGATCCTCTTTCCCGTTCCGTATTCCTTTTAGCCGCTGTAATTATTTTACTAATCGCCCTATTGTCCGTATGATGAAACTGGCCAATGAGCAGGACTCACGATTCCTTAGTATTCGGCGAACCTACTTATTGTCTCTCATTCTTAAATATTTTTAATTTTTTCTTGTTAATTATTTTCAATGCAAACGTAATTGGGCTTGTTCCGTATTTACTACGAACGAGTAAATAATTGAATAAAAAAAAATTACTTTTTAATCCGGGGCTATCAATATAAAATTAGTTTCGCTGAACGAAAATGTACTGGGAAGTGGGAACTATATTGGTAAGGCGAAGACAACACTTGTGGATACAAAGTCTACTTAAGGTGGATTTCAAAGACAACTGCAGTGTTCTGATTCGGGAAACGGGGAATTTCGCGTCTAGGTTTTGATGAACACAGAATATTTTATACTTATATTCATGTAATGATTTTCGACGGCGTGTACGTACTAACAATACACACTGGAGGTGTGATGCGGACGAACTTAAACGTAAACATTATTCGGTGTGCACACACAAACACTCTCTCGTCACCGCCGTCAGTATTGATTTCTCGAACCGATCGATTGCGGATTTCAATTAATTAGAGTACCTATATAATATGCTTTAGTGAAAGACCGCAGTACGGTAACTCGACACGAACGACGGTGGTGCAAAAGAGTCCGACAGCCGCGTGCGCACGAGGGTATAGACCACAAACAGGAGACGCCCTATCCGTACACACACACACACACACACACACACACACACACACACACACACACACACACACACACACACACACACACACACACACACACACACACACACACACACACACACACACACACACACACACACACACACACACACACACACACACGCAACACAGTTATTATATTTTCGTACACGCGCACTGTGTAATACGAAATGTCCGATACAAACGCGAGAACGATGCCCGTGTACGATATTGAATTCCCCGCGGTAGCGGCGACCACGCACTCGAGGAGGCATCGCGCGCAGATATTATTATCATGTGGGATATACTATAACGCGTTGTCGTCGTGACGTTATCGTACGCGTTTACACGGCACATTAAAATAAACGGTAATAATAATAATTAGAGGCGGCCGTGGCTGGCCCACACGGCGGCGCGGACGACAACGGTGTGTGTGTGTGTGTGTGTGTGTGTGTGTGTGTGTGTACGTGTGATAAATTATAGGTACGCGTACGTACACGCGTGTGCGCGATAATGTGAATATTTAAACGAAACCGAAACAGTATTATAATAATATATTAAGTGGACGACGGGCGACACACAAACACGCACACACACACTTATACAATATAACACACGGGACACGGCGGCGTCTGTAACCTTATGAGTTTTATATGCACCAGTGACAACTACTTCCACTACACACACACACACACACATCATAATTATATAACGTATTGAGTTCGTCCTACGGTCTGCTCGTTCTGTCTGCGCCGCACGTGTGTGTGTAAATAGTAAATGTGTACACCCGGGATTGGCAATTAATTTCTATAACGATCCAGATAATTTGAAAATACGTTTTCGAGGGCCAGAAAAAACTTAAATATTAGTTTGATAATAATCAATGTAGTTTTTTTTTTTGCACGAAAAACACAGTTTAAGACAATTATTAATTTATTCGCTATCGTAATCTCTTATTACATCCCAGTCAACCTAGATATAGAATCTAAAATGTGCAGAAAACCTACGTTTAAGAAAAATATTTTTGTCGGTCCAGTTATTTCCCCCCTGCGGGCTGAATCTGACCCGAGGACCGCCAATTGCTGACCCGTGATATTTACCTACGACGAATGACGCACACGCGTTTATCTGAACGTATTACACACACGCACACACACACACACGCACATCATAATTATCAGGGTCCGGATTTCATAGCATTTGCTAATAATTATAGAATACAGATAAAAATAGCAGGGTGGGCTATAAATTTGTTTTATACACCAGGGACTCTAAATATGAAATTTTATTTTGCTATTTTTTGCATATTTGATGCATTTTAGATTTTTAGTGCTATTTTTAAAGTGCTGGTACCATTTTTCTTTGTGTCGAGAAAAATTGTGAAAAATTACCACATTTTTGTTTCGTAATTAATTTACAAATAATATTATAGTTGTAAGTAAACAATATTAAACAAGTTAGTCTATTTTTAAGAAGCTCGAAAATATCAAATATTAAACATTTTATGCCCTCTAATCTGTTTCATTTATATACATTTCATTACTGTTAAGATTTTACAATTTTCTTTAAGTCATACGTATTAATTCAAAAGATACAAATTTAAACCACCAGTAAAAGATGATAATTTCAAAAAAATTTGTTTTTTTTTTTTTTGCTATTTTTGATATTTTTAGGGCATATTACAGCGCATATTTTAAGGATTTTTCGGTCATATTATAGCGCATATTTTAGTACTTTTTGGTGCTATAAAATCCGAACCCTGATAATTATATACCGTTTTGAGTTCGTCCTACGGACTCGCGTATGTACTGTCTGCGCCACACGTGTTTGTACGTGTATACAGGGTATTTCACGAAGATCTGATATGTTACAAAAATCGAATTAAAATGCTTAATAGTTCAATTACGACTGATAATGACTGATAAACGATATATATTATTACATTTTTCGTAAACTTTAAAAAATCATAGAAAATTAACGGATCAACCTTTATAAGAATTTCAAACATCAAAATTTGTCTAAAAATCATGTTTACAAAATGGCTATTTTGATTTTTTTTCAAATTCAAAAATAAAATTTTAAGTTTTGAAATTTGAGTTTTAAAAATAAAAAAAAAATTTTAATGTAATTTTATTGTAGCGCTGGGCTATAAATATTCATTAAAAAAAAAAAAGGTTAAAAATATTGAATAGAACAAAAGTTATTCAACACGTCAGATCTTCGTGAAACACCCTGTATATATATACCTACGACGATGACGCACACGCGTTTATCCGAACGTACGTATTACACACACACGCACTGCGCCGGCCGTCGTAGCTAATACTGACGGTGATGTTTTTAATATTTTGAGAATGAACAATAATGATTAGGGTGTATAATTTCGTCGACCGACGTGGCGTCGCGTGAGCATAAATAATCATGAATGAAAAACTCGACAGTCACATTGATATTTTCTATACGCGCGTCGCGTTAATACGCGGCGATAACGTCGTGTTGTGTCACACATGGCGTTTCTGCAGTGTGTGTTTTTTTTTCTCTCGTGATTTGATTTTCTGATTTTTTCGACGCGGTGTCGCGAGCGAATACCGGACGTGTCGACGTACCTACTACCTGCCTGATTTTCGGTCGACGGACAGTCGTCGATCGCGATATACGTTCTTGCGGATCGACAACAGTGGGGTTTAGTCGTAATACGCGACGTATATTCGACGTTACGCGATTATATACTGTACAATCAGTGGCGTATTTAGAAACTCAATAATTGAACGTCGTGTGTACTCATTTATCAATCGAGTAAAATAATACAGTGTGATCACGATAAGTGGAAACACTCAATAACTATATGTGCAGGCTTCATATATTTCAATTCTGCTTTTTCGGCTAACTAATAAACATTATTATACACATTTTCAAATAATTAGTCTATTTTTTTGACAGTTAACTTTGCGCATGTGCACAATATTTTTTTTTTTAAATGGCATGATCCATTTTTGACCACAAATTATTATTTTTTTTGGTATTTTTTAATGAATTTTAGTGGTTGAATTTCTTTTCTAAGTCAAAAAATGACCGAGTTATAGCAATTTGATTTTACGTTATTTGCACGGGTATAACAGATTATAAAATACGTAGTTGATAATAATAAATACGTGAATAATAAAAATAAAATTACAAATATTAATTGTTTTATTCATAAAAGTTTTATTTATCTAACAAATTGTTCAAACTTTTTATTATTATCAACTACGTAATTAAAAAATTACCCGCGGCGGAAATCGGCGTCGGCAGTGCTACCGTCGTCGTCGGTGTTGGCTTTTGAAAAAGTCCGGTCACGGGACAAACGGTCGTTTCCGTTTTGTGCCGCAGCAGCCGTTGTGCGCGCGAGCAGCGCACAACGGCTATATAATATGACAGAAGCGCCAAATGCACAAAAATGACTATAATTTGCGCCAAAATGTGTAGGGCATAAGAGCAAATATAATATTGTACACCTTACATGTGAAATAAGCACCAAAGGTGTAAAAGTTACAAATAATTTGCGCCAAAATAAAAAATTTATATAGTAGATGTAATATGTACATAATATGATATTATATGTATGATAAAAAAATTGTCAATAATTAATTACGATATATATGCAAATAAATATAAATTTGTTTATTTAAATACGCCTTTATTCGTAACAGTTTTTGTAAAATCCATTTTAACGAATGATGCTCACACCGTGTGACCGTTATTACTTATTACCAATTACCATCAAAACTTCTATTAGTTATTACAGACCATATTAGGGTTGTCATGAGTTAGAACTTACAGTTTTCACTTAGCACTGACCAAGTTAATAAAAAGAAAAACAAGGATCAATCAAATATATTCAATAATCTATAATATATTGATATAGTATCAAATCTTTATTTTTATTATAATTTAAGTTAATACCTACACATTTTTATTTTTTAGTTAATTAATAATTGAAATTTTTAAGAGCTTTGCATTTGATTTTATGCATTATCAAATAATGAATTTGTTAAAATTTATAACTTATAATGAATTATTTATTCTGATATTTAAATTATTTAACACTAGTTATAGGTAGGTACTGACGGAATCAGTACATAAGTAAAAATATGTTACTGCCTATATAAACCAATACTAAACCAAGAATAAAGGTTCGTAAAAAATGTCATTTTTTGCAGTTTTTAAAATTTCTGGGAATTCCCATTCCCGGCGTTGTAGGGAATTCCCGGAAACGGGATGATTCCTTCCCGAGATCGATCCCGGGAATTTCCGGGAGCGCCAACCCTACTCACACGAATGCTTATAAAGTAGGTACCTACTGACAATATGTTGTAAACTCATAACACAAAACTGCTCGCACACACTGTCTATGTGACAATCACAGGTACGATACGATTTTGGCGCTCTTGTACGACACGACTTTTTTTTTCTTATCTAATTTTAAGGCGCTTACGTCTTGCACCGCACACAACAACGCTCAACGCTCATAATACACGCGCGTACGACGAACAGCGGTCTCACCACCCCGTATCGCGCAGACACTTTACACCCCGACGACGGTAGCCGACACCGCGCGCGTCATAAAGTATCCGATTATGCGCGCGCGTGCATAAAAGAATTCATACGATTTCGTCGATCGACAATGGCGCGGGGAGGGGGGCACGCTATAAAATTATACGGATAATATAAAGACGTGCGTTTTGTTCTCTCGCCGCGGCCTTTGGGTCCAATAATAATAATAATAATAATAATAATAATAATAATACTCGTACAATGTGTACACCCGTTAAGACGCCTGCTGACGCGATTTCCTCGTCATATACAATGTATAGTAATATATAAGTATTATGTAGACCGGCCGCACAACACGTCGTCGCACAAGTCTCCCGGCCCGTCAGTGTACCGGGGGCCCGGTGACGGCTGCAATCCTCCTAGCCCCGACAAACGTCGGCGTTTCTGGAAACTCGCACACACACGACGACGACGACGACTGGCCGCCACACGATACCCGGAATGACGTGTGTGTGTGTGTGTGTGTGTGTGTGTGTGTGTGTGTGTGTGTGTGTGTGTGTGTGTGTGTGTGTGTGTGTGTGTGTGTGTGTGTGTGTGTGTGTGTGTGTGTGTGTGTGTGTGAAGCCTCGTGAATATCGAACGTATAATATAATATACGTATTCGACAAAAGGAAGTCAAGGTGTGTGTGTGTGTGTGTGTGCTCTGGCCGCGCCAGAAGATCGTTTTATTTTCGTTTCCCCTCTGTACGAGCACAGACAATACGACGTTATGACCGCGAGCGCACATCGTCTCCCGCGATAAGGTGGCTCCTCCGCACAACGACGACGACGACGACGACAAGACGTCGCCGCACGGGTGTGCGCACACCACCGCACGCGGGGCAGATGATTCCTCGGCCAAGGTGGTTTTTCTCGCGCGCCGGTGTCCGTCGCAGCAACTGCCCCGGCCGGCGATACTACCCCTCGAGAGCGGATACGTATACATACATAATAGGTACATATTTTACACGCAGACGCGTACGGTTTTTATAACGTAATAACGTCATTATGCGTATATTACGTGTACGGACACGGTGACGGCCGGCTCTCGTATTGAATATATTATTATTATTATTATTATTATTTATATATATACATGGGTACGCCTGCAGCAGGGTGTGTGTAACAGCGGGCCGCGAGATGCAGCTTTTCTTTCGGTGTTTTTATTTTTATTTCGTTTCGTTTTTTTTTTTTATTCTTTCTCGTTCTTTTTCTTCTTCTGCTTCTTCCGAAGGGGTAAGTTACGCAAAAACAGATGTTCCGGTACAGCTGCCCCCTCCCCTCACCCCGGTACGAGTTATTAACGCTCGTATATACATACGTATACGTATATAGGTACAATACGAACGGCACCGCGACGGTTTTTAAGGGCTGCGCACCGGCACCGCAGCCGCACGGTTAAGAAATTGCCACCGGTATACCGGGCCACGCACGCACACGCGTGTATAGGTATTATTAATTATTATACACACGTCGCGTCGTGCATAATACGTGCGCGCGCACTGTCATTACAAAAACACGACCCTCTCCGTCGTCGTTGAGAAATAAAAAAAACCCAAAATAGAAACGCGGGCGATCATAATAATAATAACAATAATAATAATGGAAACGAAGCAAAAAAAAAAAAAAATCTTTAACCCCGAAATTAAATCGCAGCAATAATTTGGGCATATTGCGAAAAACAACTGTCGAGTAAATACACACACACACACACACACATGGTCGTGTATTATATGTATATAATGCGTTCGCGCGCGTGTGATATAGTTCTACGATTCTCTCACGCGCACTACGCAGGGGTTATGGCGTGTGTACGAGTGTGTAAGTGGTGTGTACGAGTGCGTATGTGTATGTGCATATAATCTATTATATATAGTACACGGATGCGTGCAGCGCAGTGACCCACCCTCGTGTGAAACCGACGGCGTCGACGAGATTTCGGTTCGATTATTCGACGACACACATACGCATATTATATAAACGCTCGTTGCGCACACTACATGATATAAGCGTCATATTATTATTATTATAATGTAAGCGCTGCAGCTCGTATACGGGACCAGGTGCGTCGGAAACACACAGATTCATTGCGTATATGCGTGCGCGTGTTTTTTTTTATTCTTTTATTCTTTTTTTTTTAACGTCATTATACTGTATACAATGTGTATACGTTTATGCGTCTGTCTGTGTGTGTGTGTGTGTGTGTGTGTGTGTGTGTGTGTGTGTGTGTGTGTGTGTGTGTGTGTGTGTGTGTGTGTGTGTGTGTGTGTGTGTGTGTGTCTATGTGTATGTGTGTGTGTGTGTGTGTGTGTGTGTGTGTGTGTGTGTGTGTGTGTGAATATAAATTTGTATCGTGTAACCCGAATGCATCGGATATGTATTAATATAAATGCATGTACACAGGATTGAACGTGTTTTGACTCCCATGCTGCAATCGCGCGATCGCGCGTTGTTCCTATCACGCTTCGACGGATATGCGTAGCCGTCGCCGTTCTCTCGTATATGAATACTGCGCGTGGAAGTGTGTATGTGTGTGTGTGTGTGTGTGTGTGTGTGTGTGTGTGTGTGTGTGTGTGTGTGTGTGTGTGTGTGTGTGTGTGCGTGTGTGCGTGTGATATTACAACGAAGGCGATCAACGAATAAAACGCAGGGGCAGCTGTCGTAGGAAATCACCGACTATATAAATATACTAGTTTTTCCATATACGAATCTCGCGTCAAATATAGGTGCAGTATACGCAAAATAACGTGTCGGCGACGTTTTTTGCGGTGGTCTTTCATTTATTATTTTCGCGGCGAAATATTCGCACCAGGTGCGATACGCGCGTGGTATATCGCACGGCGTTACTTCATCGCGATAGGTCCCGATCGATAATACGATATATATATCGTATATAGGTCACGAAATCGTATCTGTTTAATAACACGTGACCAAACAGCGTATTAGATTTTTTTTTTTGTTAATCCTGAATACATTGGCGTAAGCTACTAAAAGGGGGGGGGGAGGTTGGGAGTTAGGTTGTGAATTGCGAACGACACGACTTCATCCCGATAATACTCTCGGGTTGCTTTTCGCGCTCTAATCCGAATCACTGCGCAATTTGTTCTCTCGTCCATAAGTGTGTATACCAAAATTATAAATGACTTAGTTACAGCATTATAATATAAACGTGTATATTCGAATGTAGGTGTAACGTGGTCGGGGGAATCTTGTTACGTGTTATGATATCTAGAAAAGGGTTTCTGGTCCTTATACGAGATATATTTAACCGTATCCGGGGGTTGAGCGCTCTTTAGAGAGGAAAATAACAAGATTTGGTTTGATATATATTCCCAATAATAATTATATAATACCAATTATAATCTAATTCAAATAATACATTACAATAATAAAACTTAAAGGAGATAGATAATCGTAAATGTTATCTATAAAAATAATCGATGTATATTCTTTCTTTCGATCAATAAAAAAAAAAAAAAAATAATAATAATAATAATAATCAAAAGGGCTGTCAATTAATGTGTCCCGATTCCGACGTCCATGATGGTATAGGTGTTGAATTCGACTACCGTGTCATTTCAACGTGTCGCGTCGGTACGATTTGTGTAGTGCTGGTAAAAATGTCGAGTGTGTACAATTTAAGTGTGTCAGGAATACGATGTAACGATGTTGTTACATAGGAATATTCAAATACGTTATTGTATGATATTCACAAACCCGCAATGTTCTTTGGTGACGATCAATATTTCTCGTATAGTAAAATACTCGTATTATGTCAACTGTACGATCGGGTAGACAGCGTTAGAAACGAAAATCGTACCTACACGTGATTATTTTCTACACTCTCAAAACACGTCCGCGAGCGGTAAAAATCGTCAAATAACGGTGTCTTTCGTAACGACCGACATCTTTTGCAGGCATTATGTGTATTCATAAAATACAAAAATGACAATGGATTTGTGATCAGAGCAGAAGCGTCTTTATATACGTATTATGTATTTTTAATTTTCGTCACACGACTCGAAAACAGTACATTTGAACCAGGAGCGTATTTATGGGGGGGGGGGGGCTGAGAGAAATCTCGTTTGGGGATGGTGGCAGCAGGAACGGGAAGAATCAACCACCACCGGACAGTGGACAAAGCGACTGATACCTGATGTACGCTCCTGCGTGACTCGAACACACGGTACGACAAACTATCATATTATGACGCAGTTTTTTACGGGCCGTGGTTGCTTCCAGAGCTATCTTCTGCCCAGATCTACTCCGGTGGAAAGCCCAAAATGTCCGTCTTGTGGTGACCCAGAAGACGACGCAGAACATACATTCTTCAGATGCGGACGATGGGCTAAAAAAAAGACTCACAGAACTTGAAGCCACAGTAGGAGAGGACGTCACGCCGTTATCTATAATGCTAAATAGTCGAGAGAAACGGGAAGCAGTTGAACGGTACGTCGAGAAAATACTGATTACCAAGGAGGAGGAGGAGTAGTTCCAAAGACACACCAACACATCATAGTACGAGACTACAAAGGCGGCGGGCTGGCTAGCCGGCCTGTGAAAAGGATAACCATCACTCGAACAAACCAAATATATGACGTGATATTGTAAATTGTAAATTAAGCACGAATCCGAAAGCTAGGTGGCTAAAAAAGCTCGTACTGTATACACCGCAATTTTTTTGAATCGCAGCCTATTCAACATGCGATAAGCGCACGATGTTAAACATTTTGTAATTTGTGATTATTTAAGCAAATAAACGATTCCGGACCGGCGGGAATGCAGAGCAGAGGCGGTACTCCCCCGGTTCGACGATACCAAGATAAAAAAAAAAAAAAGTAGTAGTAGTAGTAGTGGTAGTAAGTATGTAGTAGTAGTAGTGATAGCAGTGGCGGTTCCTGGTTTTGAAAATCGGGTGTTACAATTCTGATTAAACCGGTTTTTTTTTTATTGTATTTTACGTGAATTTATCATTTCAACAACACAACAAAATACTATGTCAACTGTCAACTAAAGAGGTAGTAGGTTCGCATGGTCGAAATCGAATTACCGATCTTCTTCTTCTAATTCCTCTGGCACTTAGTACTCTCTAAGAGTTTTGGCCACCATCACAATATCTCTCCATTTTTCACGGTCCTGTAATACTTCCCTCCATTCCTGTACTCCCAATCTTTCAAGGTCTTCTTCCACAATATCCATCCACCTTTTCCTGGGTCTCCCTCGTGGTCTTTTTCCCATTGGTTTCCGATTTAAAATCGCCCTACTTATATCATCCTCGCTTCTCCGCATCGCGTGTCCTAACCATTGGATCCTTTGTCCTCTTACAAAGCTGATAACTGGCGCCATACCCAATTCGTCTTGTGGTTCTTTGTTGTATTTTCTTCTCCATATAGCATTGACGTTATCATAAGTTGGTCCACATATTGTCCTCCAAATTATATTTTCAAAGGTCCAAATTCTTCTTTTAGTTTTGCTGGTGGTAGTCCACGCTTCACAGCCATAGGTGAGCGTCGGTCTTATTATTGCCGTATATAGTCTAGTTTTGGTCTTGGTTATGAATGACCAATAGTCGTTGAAAATAAAATATAACGCTTTGCATTGCTATGACTATGTATCGCGACGCGTGACCCTTATCGCAATGTAGCCGATTCCCCAAATACATCGAAGCGTCGGAAAATATTTTAACGACTTAAAATTTCCATTAATATTTTTATATTATATCGTAATAAAACGTAACGTACGTCATATAGTTATCATTTAAAAATATTATGTAATGTATCGTCGTAAGTCCGTGATTATATTATATTTCGGTTATGATCGGGCGTTAATGCACAACTTGCACACCCGGAGTAAACGCCACTGTGGTGGTGGTAGTAGTAGTAGTAGTGCACACGACGGTCGTTTCGTGTTGCGGACACGGGTGTGGTACCCGGTGGGCGTCCGTCGTCGTCGTCGTCGTCGTAGCCGTCGTCGTATGTCCGCGGAGACTGTCGTGGGTGGTCCGCATCGGCCAGCCTCCTACTGTTGCTGTATACACGTTATTATTATAGTGTTTTTATATTATTATTATTATTATTATACGCCGTACGAATCGGCGGCACAACGTTTAATTAAAAAATTAAATTAAAAAAAACAAGAAAAAAACGATTAAAAAAAAAAAAAAAATGAAAAAATAAAACGTACCTATGTGTTGTTAAGTAAGTATCTATCTATAAAACGTATATATTACACATTATGCACGGTTTAGACACACCGCACGACACTGACGAATATACGTATACATATCGTGTGTAAACCAATTACGGGTTAATACGCGACGAAGACGGTCGGACGAGACGAAAAAAAAATAATAATAATAATAACGAAAAAAAAAGCGATCACTCCATTATACTCGTATTATATAAACGACTCCGGGTAAACAACATAATATCTGCGTATACCTCCCACCCGGTACCCGGTATCTGGTCCTCGGATCGCACGGTGTGTGTGTGTGTGTGTATACGTTTTATTATATTATTATTGTATTAATAAACTAATTTCTAATTGACCCAAATGCTAGGGTATATCGGCGTGTACGCACGCTCCCGTGTGTGTGTGTGTGTGTGTCTGGAGGCCACACATCGCGCGCGCACCGCTACTCGCACGCTATAATAATATATCGTATCGTTATTGTATTTGTGTCTACCGGCGTACACGCGACGTGTGGCCGATCGGATTCAAAAAAACTGTTACAGACAATAATAATATTACGGTTTTTACGTGATTTTCGTGCGTTCCGAGCGGAGCCACCGCGAGAACGCGCCGCTATTGCCGTAATTGATATAATTGGATTTACAATGACGTGTCGTATTTTACCGTTTTTTTTTTCTTTTTTGATTTTTTTTTTCTTTTTGGTATTGAATATACGATTGGCCACGGTCAGCTTTACGGCGGGGCTCACCAGACGTCGCGTGATTAGATACAAATGTGCACCTGTAATCGGACGGGGTGTAGAAGTATCCTTCGTCGAAATATGCCTATTTTTTTTCGCACGAACCACAGTGTGGATTCGTAGGGAAAATCGGAAAATTTTCATTACTATTCAGGATTATTACGCCTGCATGATTATTATTCCTCGTCGCTTTTAATTTCGAAACAATTCTATTGCTTTTGATGAAAATCTCGGGTTTTCAATTAGTACACTTTACGCCGGGGAATCACGACTGCAGATCCAGACGATTTTCCGATTCGGGTCTATTCAATAAAATTTCAACCCGATAGTCTTTTTAAGCGCCGAGAAGTTCTATCGACGTTTTGGGTGGAAATTTCGAAATTTCACAACAGCGAACGAATTATAAACGAGCCCATAGCGATGATTCGACAAAAACAATACGATTCGCCGTTTACCGAGTTCGGACACCTCCGAGACTTTTGGGTTTATAGTCGAGTGAACGCGATGACATCGGCAGTTGTGAAAGCGTTCGGTATAGGCAATCCTAACTACCTAACGTTATAATATCGAGAAAAATCATTTTAACATTTCAAAACGTTGTTTCAAAACGTCACGTTTGATTAAATTTAAAATTGGTCTCGTCGCGTCGATAATAATATGACTCCGAACCTTCGGGGAACCGTGACATTAGTCAAAATGTCAAAGAAAATAAAAATAAAGCGTATAAAAAAAAACAAACGATTCTCTTTATACAGTCGTTCTTGGTTTTAGAATTAAAAGAATCGATAACGAATTGATGATATATTACGAGGTATGTTCAAAAAGTATCGCGAATTTCGTGTTTTTTCAAAAAATATTTATTTATTCATCAATATTTACATTGTCCCCTTCAAAGTAATCCCCCTTAGATATAATACCCTTATGCCAGCGTGTTTTCCAATCCTCGAAGCACTTTTCGTAAGCCATTTGTGGTATAGCCTTCAGCTCCTCCTTCGATGCCATCTTTATCTGCTCAATCGTGGCGAAGCGCCGTCCTCATTAATACATAAGAATTAAAAATAAATTACAACACAAGGTTTAAATCAACCGATTTAGCGTGGATCATCACTTAAAAATATACATATATACAATACCTACCACGCAATATATTCTATTTGCAAAGTGAATGTCGAGAGTAACGTAAACGATTTCGGCTGCCATTGTTTATTTTTAAAATTTTTTTTTCATCGAGACCAAGTGTTATGAATCTACGACCGTTGCGTAGTCGTCATTACCTATCTACGATTGCCGCGAAACGTAGTAAGTCACGTACGCGATGTAGGCACAGTTAATTATCGGGAGCGGCGCGTCCTCATATAATAGTAATTGATTGCCGTGCTTATAAACACGACGGCCCACGAACAGCCAACATAACAAAAAACGCACCTTTAATAACACTAAACTAAACAAAACGAATCGGCAATGAGACAATATTACATAATAAAAAAAAAATTACATGTAGTTATATACATCCGTCCGTAAAAGTTTTTTTTCGTTTATAATCATTATTAATTCGTGTTATTTATTTATTTATTTATTTATTTACGTATTTACTAATATATAATCAACGGGTATAAACCCTTTAACAAAAACAATACATACTTGTTGACTCGTGAAAACTAATAGAACAAAGTGATAATAATCCAAATAAAATGTACAAAAAGACAAAGCAAAAAAAGAAAAAGAAAATTTACATACTCAAACAAATATAAAATTTTACAAGCTTAGCGTTTTAAAAATAAAAATGATTTAGCTTTAAATACTTGACGAGGTAAAGCGAAAAAATCCAAAACTGTGGATATTTTATTGGCGTTTAAAAGGGCTGTTGATAAAAATGAATTTAAACCGCATTTAGTCTTAAATTAAGGTATATGAAACAAATCAGAATTTCGTGTATTCCCTTTGGGAATTCTAAGACCATTCAAATTTAAAATAGCTTGGCAATTTAAATAGTTATTTAGAACAATATAAACAAACATTATATCTATTAAATCACGCCTAAGGGTTAGAGAATCGATACCTATTGACTCTTGAACCAAAAGGAAATAGTCTCTATTGATAGGACAGTGAGTAATATAGGCAACTCTTTTCAAAAATGAATATTGAATATTATTTATGTCATTTAGGTATGTTGAATAATTAATAGACCGTATTAGAGAACCAAATCCTAGATTATATCTAACTAAGGAACTATACAATTTTTTTTACCACAAATGATTTTTAAATTCTTTAGTGTTCCTAATTAATAAAACCCAACATTTTATACGCCTTATTTATAATCAATTTCTGATTTATTTCGAAAGACAGATCAGATTCAAAACAAATACCTAAATCTAAAATAGAGTTACATCTTTCAAGAGGATAGTTATCAATTAGATAATTATTATGAAATACAGGACTCTTGCCACGTGAAAAAGTTATCATTTTACATTTATCATAATTGATAATTGATGATTTCTTTTACTCTATACTACAAACGTATTTAAATTAGATTGAAACAAATTAAGGTCTTCATCATTTTTAATTTGACAGTATATTTTAATATCATTGGCAAACATCAAGATTTTCACTAAACCATCTAAAGTACTAGAATAGTGTTAAATTAAAATAATGTCGTGCTTGCGTTTCGAGACTATATTGTGCAAAAGTTGTGCGCATGACGTAAACGTAGTTTCACGAGACAACCGTGACGACGGTTAAACTCTTCAAACCAGACTGTTCGTGTCTGCTGCAGGGTTCCACGTGGAAAGTACAGTTTTCGCGCGCGACAGATAAACTACAGGCCGGTGTTACGCGACCTGAAATTTCGTGAAATTTCCATTAGGAGTCGCTGAAAACGTCGAGTCACACAAACGTTGACGATTCCGTATACTTACTGATAATACGTCGGTCGGGGTCACTCTTCGTCGGACCGCGAATAGATTTCAGCGCCGTAAATCCGAACAGGTCGCGCACCACAGACGCAGACCACTGCAGCGTATTACCGTCGATTGTTTTAGAATAAATCGCAAAGAAAATACAGTAAATGTTCCATAATCGATGGTCACCAACTGACAACAATCTGTATCGCCGCGATGTCTTATTGTTCATTTCTTCTATTTTTCGACCTTTCCGCTTGATCCGAACCAAAAACCTCTTTGGCCGATTCGTTCCGAATTCCCTGTAAGAATAACATATAAATGAACATACGAATCGATACGAAAAACATGAAACACATTCCATTACTACGCCACAATGTAATCCTGTAGAGAAACGTATTCCTTTTCTTTTTTTTTTTACGCGTCTCTCTGTCTCTATCTCGACGCACGTATTACATTGTATTAACGTACGCCGCACCGTGCGCGACGAGATGATATCCACGATAAAGTGTCGACGACAAGTATCCGATTATGACGAGTTGTTGTTATTATTATTATTATTATTATTACCGTAAAAGGAATAATACGTGTAATATCACGCATGTGCGTCAATCCAGGGGTGGCCAAATTGCGGCTCTCATCATGTATGCGATTCGCGGTCTTATTTACAAAAACCAAAATATTTACATTTTTTTGTATACATTCATATAAAAAAAAAATATTTTTATCGTATAGATATAAGGCTATAGTGTACAGATGAATAAACAAATAAGAAATAAAAAAATTGATTAATATGAATAATAAATTAAAACATCGAGTTAAATTTGTTCGCGTGGTATTTTTTTCGTGTCTACTTTTTATGTAAACTTCCTAAAATCTGGTTGAATCGATGCTCTAAGAGCAGTTCATAGTGATTCCGTGAGATGATCATCAGTCGAATTCGAGAACGATATTTCGTGTGGCTCGCGTACACATAGTAAATAGTCATGTTTAGTGATGGGCAAATTCCCGGGAATATATTTTCGGGAATTTCCCCGAGGAAATTTCCGGAAATATTCCCAGCACCGGGAATTTCCCCGGGAGGCGGGAATATAATGAGTTTTTAAATATTGATCATAATTTTCAGTTTTAAATTAAACTTATGGCTGTAAGCCTGTAAATGATCCAAATTACAGTTCTTTACTGATTTTACTTCAGTTTAGATTTTTATTATTTAAAAAAACGTTACTAAGTAACTATAATTTCTTTTTACCACCAGGTATTTCAACAAAAAATTTGATTAGCAACAAACATATAACAAACTTTATATAGGTACTAAACTACTAACACATACACTAGATTTAAACGCATTACACAACAAATCGTAACACAAATGTTAAGAAGTTTGTTAAATGTGAAACAAAAAATTAACTTACAGTAATATGGCGATAGAAATTAAAACTATGTGAATTATTTTATAATCATTTATTATCTAATATATTGCTTATCAATATTATGTTGGTCAACAAAGCAGTTTAGCCAATTTATGTGCACAAAACACACTAATTAATACTGTTACTCTAGTACAGAGTACAGAAAATGTAAAGTAGTACAGTAGACTGTCATTCTATTCCCACTCAATTTTTTTTTTTTTTTTAAGAAATTTCTCGAGAGGTTGGGGAATATTCCCTGTTCCCGGGAACGTTCCTTGGGGAATATTCTTAGTGGCACATCACTAGTCATGTTGGCCATCCCTGGGCTAGTCATTCGCGGGCACGACGAATCGGAGACAATGCACCGAGCCGCCGCCGCAGTTACCCGGGCGTAGTCGCGTCTCACACCGTAATAAAGTTATTATTATTGTTATTATTATCTGCCGATGCGCCACGATCGATGTGGGTGGGTTCGGTGAATAATATAAATTAAAATAATATATATATATATATATTGTTACCTACCTTAGACGTAACAGTCGTATTTCGTTTTGGAAACGGTACGGACAATGGGCACCACATTATATACGCATACAACAACATTCGAGACTCGGAAAGAAACCGTAGGTAACTCGCGTGATATTATATGTTTATATATACGTATTTATGTACGACTTTGCATGGCATTATATTGTTTTACGATACGTTTTTTATGTTCTTACGTGCGGTGCAGTTTCGTAGCGACGTGTACGCGGTACGCGCCATAACGTATATATATACATATACAGGGTGTTTCACGAAGATCTCACATGTTGAATAACTTTTGTTCTATTCGATATTTTTAACTTTTTATTTTTTTTTTTAATGAATACTATAGCTTATTGCTACAATAAAATTACATTATTATTATTTTTTTTTTTAACTCAAATTTCAAAATTTTAAATTTTATTTTAGAGTTTGAAAAAAATATAAAAATAGCCATTTTGTAAACATGATTTTTAGGAAAATTTTGGTGTTTGAAATTCTTATAAAGGTTGATCCGTTAATTTTCTATGATTTTTTAAAGTTTACGAAAAATGTAATAATATGTATCGTTTATCAGTCATCAGATAATATCACTAGTAAGATAATGAACTATTTAATTCGATTTTTCGTAAACTTTAAAAAATCATAGAAAATTAACGGATCAATCTTTATAAGAATTTCAAACACCAACATTTTTCTAAAAATCACGTTTACAAAATGGCTATTTTGATTTTTTTTCAAACTCTAAATTAAAATTTTAAATTTTGAAATTTAAGTTTTAAAAATAAAAAAAAAAAACGTATATAATTTTTATTGTAGCGCTAGGCTATAGTATTCATTAAAAAAAAAAAAAAAAGTTAAAAATATTGAATAGAACAAAAGTTATTCGACATGTCAGATCTTCGTGAAACACCCTGTATTATTATAACGTGTACGCGTATTGTAAAAGGCTGGAACGTATATAATATAATTGCCGGCCGTTCGGCTGCGGCGCCCGTGGAGAACGCGCCGCCGCCGCCGACGTGTATACCATAATAATATAATAATAATACGGACGTGCACGCGGCGGCGGCGGGTCGTGTGCCCCTTGATCCCCCCCTGACCGCTCGCGTTCTCGTGGACTGACATGTCACGACGACGATAAATCGTTCGGCTCGCCGCGGACATTGATCTATCGGCCGGGATCAAACGGAAACCGCGCCGCGGGCCGCTCGCCGCCGTCCGCTCCGACCCGGCGCGCCGCCGTCGAGCGTCGGTGAACGCCATATTATTATAACGTCACGAGTGCGATCGCGGAGGCTGCGCGAAAATCCTCCCGAGATCGTCGCCGAGTGTTTTCCGCGGCTGACGAAAACGCGCCCCTAAAGTCTCTCGAGCGCTGCTGATCCGAATCGCACGCGGAAAACGAACAATGTCCGAATCGCGTGCGGCGTCTAAAAGGGGTCTGCCCGAATCGCGTGCGGCGTCTAAAAGAGGTCGTTTGAAATTTCGTTGATCGTTAAAATTTGTCGATCCCAACTCCTGACGACTATGATTGAAGAGCGGATCTTTAGGTTTTTACATAGTTTTATTGATTTTATGCAACTTTACGAGGGAGAAAAATGTGGACGATTTATCTATCACAGAGTTCATAGAAAAAAATTAATTTTGCATATTAAAGTATATTTTGGACATTAGAGAATATTAAATATTTAAACATTTTCGCCTATTTTTCATATTTTAGAATATATTCTATTATTCTTCATAAAAATTCGTATATTTTGTTAATTTCTCGAAATGTGATTTTGTCAGGAATAAGTTTTTCTAGGAAAAAAAAATAATTTGATTAAAGAGTGTAAAAATTCAAAATCATTCAATTATCTACTTGTCTGTATTCGAATTGGTTATGTTCCAAAGGAATGGTGCAAAGTTATCTATTATTTTTAACTAAACTATTATGTATTTTTAAATATATTTCATGACATTTACGTAGCTATGTATCACCTAATTAACATATTTTTTAATTCAATAATTTACCTGTTACCAAGAGAATGGTGCAAATTATCTATTATTTATAATTAAACTCTTATGTTTTTTTAATTATATTTTATTTGATTTATATAGCTATGTATCAACTGATTTACATTTTTAATTATTCAATAATTTACCAGTTACCAAGAGAATGGCGTTTAACAGTTATTTATTGTTTTTATTGAACTATTTTAGAAAAAAATCATATTTGCATATTTACAAATTTAAAGAATATTTAGAGAATATTTTAAGGTTTTTTTGAATCATATTAGCATCATATTTTAAGGTTTTTAAGAACCTAAAAATCCGCTCTTTACTTATGATATACATAATATATTTATCGAGGATACCATATTACTTCGTACGCACTAATTTAATATTTTAATTATGTTTCACAGTTAGGGTCTCGCCACACTGCGGTTTTTTCGCCGTTTAGGCCGAACGTTTTTACCGCCGGTGCTTGAAAAAACCGTTCGTATGGCTGTGCCACACTATAGCGGCGAAACCGATTGACGTTTCCATTTGGAAATTGGTGATGTACACACGACACACGTTATTTGCATTCATATTGATTAATTTAAAACCAAATTAAAAAAAAAAAAATTGTCATTCTGTTTTGAACCAATTTATAAATTGAATTAAATTTATTATATAATGCAGTATAACTCCACATCGATCATTTTTATATGAAAGATAGGTAATAGATTTGAAAAAGGTAAGTAGGCAGGTTAGTATACCGTATAAGTGAAAAAAATGCACAATAAATAAAAAAATTAACAAATTTCATTCGGAAAAATTATTAAAAAGTGAATATAAAATATCGTTCAAACCGTTGGACGAAAACGCAGTGTGACACGTCTCGTTTGAAATAGTGTAATATTGAAGCGAACGGCGAAACGGCGCCGCCGTCCAAAATCGCTGCATGCAGCGGCATGCAGCGGCGGCGAACGGCGATGAACGGTAAAACCGCTGAGTGTGGCGCGTTAAATTTAAACATGTGTGTTTTTCGTGAACGTAAAAACCGCGGCGGTAAAAGCGTTCGGCCTAAACGGCGAAAAAACCGCAGGGTGGCGATACCCTTATCGTCGCTTATCGATAAATATACATAAATATATTGTAATGATACAGGGACGCCCGGAGAGAGGGGCCAGTGGGGGCCAATGCCCCCCTGAAATTTATCATGTTGGTTACAAAATAAGAGGTTTTTTTTTTTTACATGAAGTCGGTCTCACACGACTAGGGCACTCAGTGACTCTCCGACAATCATTGTACCATTAATTACGAGTATAATATTATTATGTACCTACTCGTAAAATTAATAGTTGTACTTCACGAGTCACAATTTTTTTTTTTTTGCCCCCCCTGAGTGACATATCTGTGGGCGTCCATGGTAATGAAGATTGCACGTCGCTACGTCAGATATTATAATATCACCCCCTTTATTAGGCGCCATTATTCGGATTTATCGTTAAAAGATTGCGTCCACAGTGTATAAATTTGCAAAGCAAATAAAAGTTACCTTTTGGCTTTCGATCGTCGAACCTAATTTAGTTTAATTCCGTGTTATATTCGTTCGTATATATTTCAATTCCTATCGATTTAATGTCTTTATTCGAGTCACGTTTGTGCAGCAATGAAAAACACCGATCCGAAGTATGTAACATATTCCTTCCTTTTTTAACAGACTCAGGACTGGCAGTAAAAAATAATTACCGGTAAGGTTAAAAATGTTACGTTTTAAAATTGTAACATTAAAATGTTTTAATTTTTTCAAATTTTTATCTTAACGATTTATAATCCAATTTAGATAGAACAAGACAGGTTAGTCTAATATAAACGGTAATCGTAAACGTATGAGAAAATCAGCTACAGTTTAGTTTGTGCCGTTATACGTGATACTTTATTCTGCAATTCTTACAAAGTATACAAGTACATAAATAATAGTTATATCGTCGAATTTTCACCTAAAATACCATTAATTTCCATTGGTACTATTTTCGAAATCGAGATTTCCACGTTAAATTTCTCCGAGTTGCAATACAAAACCGTGAAACGTAACGTTTTCAATAAGTCATTTTATCACGGTGGAAAATTTAGACCAGCTCAAATTTCAAATTATTTTACAATTTTAACTTCTCGAAATCGATTGTTGGTTAAAATATGTGATAACTGTGTATTTGTTCGGGTGATGTAAAGGCTTGAGACGTACAAAAGTAATTTTCATTCGTTTTGCCACGGAATACTATAGTAGGTGGGACGATAACGATATTGGAATTTGCCATAGATACGATATAGATGCCTCGTATACTCCTACGTGTATCAAAATATGTATACAACGTCTCTGGATTAAAATCTATTTCTCCGTTTACGGTCAGCTCCGCTGTTGGGCGATCGTTAGTCAGCCTCTGTGCGCCGTGTCCATAATAATAATAATAATAATAATAGTAGTAGTAGTAATAAAAACTGTATAGCGTTTCGATAAGGTTTGTTCAAACGTGATGGCTGATTATGAATAATATACGTGTTCGTATATTTTATCAGCGATAAACGTTTCTAGATAAAAAAAGGTCACTCGGACTGGAACCGACCGGTCTCGGACGTCGTAAACAACAAGCAGGTCTGCAACCCACCCACACCTGGAGAGAGAAAGAGAGAGATAGCAGTGTCGCTGGAAATTCTTCTGGACAAAAACGGCTTTTTCAAGTACGTCCTACCGTAGACAGAATAGACGGAGGTGGGGGAGGGCATGAAAAGGGCTTCGCTGTTTACGGACGCTGTTCGACTTTCAAGGGATGCGTTTGTTTTTTTTCGTACCCTCGACGTTTCAAAACGACAATCGTCGTGATGATCCAGCCGTCGGCCGTTGATATTTTTCACGACATCACCACGGAAATCAGCTGTTCGGACGGGAAAACGTCCACGGTCAAGCGTGTGGATCCGGGCCGGTTCCGCGGTGACGACGTCTGCGCAGTAAACACGTTTTTCGTCTCACTCGTTTTTTCCCGACGCTCGCGATATGCTTTGAAATTGATGGACGAATTAATCGTTTATTTCAATGAAAATACAAAAATATTATATTCTAAATTTGGTATTTTACGCGCGGAATAATGATGTATTTAGTCAATGTAATAATAGAATAAAATTAGTTAAAGATATTTAATATTATTGAAAACGATGCAATCAAAAATTAAATTATCTCAGTAATTTTAATCAATGATATTTTTTAAATTTTTTCTCGCCAATTTTGACATTTTGGCAGAACACTTTAGCCAAGTTCACGAAGCGCTAGTGTTCCGCAGAACACCGGTTAAGAACCACTGCGCTAGAGTGTAAGAACGCCAGCGACTAGCGTGTAAAGTAGCCCGGCTGTCAACTTAAATCGTGGGCGAGTTGCGACTATTTAACTCGATTACATTGAGCGAGTTAATTCGCCGGCGATTATCGTGTAAAATCGCTCAGTGTAATCGAGCCTTATCTATCCTGTAAAATCGAAATATATTATATTATAGGAAGTGAACTTCAATTGCTCGTCATTTTTCAAGAATTTATTATAATCGACTTGTCGAAATAATACTTATTACGATTTTTTTTTTCATTTATAAATATTATAATAAGATGAATTAATAAAATTCAATACATTTTTTGAGCATATAGTGAGTTTTTAGAGTGAGTTTTAGAGTGAGTTTTAGAATGAGTTTTTAGAGATATATTAGAGCATATTAGTGCATATTTCTTTTTTTTTTTTTTTTGCGCGTAAGTGCACGCATATTTTGAGATTTCTAAGTACGTCCTCAGCCCTAATGACGACATAAACAACACCTATGCAATAGGTATATTACTTCGCATACTCCACCACACCCCCTCTCGATAAGGTCATAAATATACGACATAATAATAATAAAAACATTATTATTTCACACACGCGAACCGTATCGTGTAAACCAGTGTATCGAAACAATAATTGGATGGGTTTTTTTTTTCCATTCTCTCCGTCTCACGCTCTCCCGGCTTATTAACGTATTACAACGAACGTGTATTTATCATTTTAATATTCACGCGCGCGCAGGTGCTGCTGACCGAGTGCGACGACGACCGCGACCGCGACGCCCGGAGAGAGAGAGAGAGTGAGAGAGAGAGCCGCAAATCGCCTTCGCTTATCGTTCATACATATCATAAACGCTGTTTCGTACACATATTCCCACGGTCGAGCTTCGCCGGGCCGTCGTCGCCCGGCTGCAATCGGCTCCGTCATAATAATAATAATAATAATAATAATAATGTACCCCCTCGACGCGGCGGTCCAATCTCGTTTCGGCCGCGCCCCGCGTAATACACGCCGCATTATATTATTATCGTCGCCCCCCTACCCTCCTCATCCCGTGCGCACTCGACACACACACACACACACACACACACACACACACACACACACACACACACACACACACACACAATCGGTGTAATAAAAGCGCACGTTTAAATATCATATTATCCACCTGCCGCCGCGGCAAATCCGAGCCCCGTGATTATCACACCACCGGCTACTGCCAGCCGAATCGCGCGCATAAATTAACGCGCGCGTAACGTCGTGTTTTTATATTTTAATTTATGTTTATTTTTTTTTTTTTTTCTGTCACACGATAAGTTTAGTTTTGATCGTTCGGGTCGGGGTAAATTAAAAATAAAAATAAATGAATAATAAATGAATAATAAATATACTGCCCTACTAAGCCTAATGGCCGTATTACACGCCGAAAATTGAAAAACAGGTTTTTTCATATACTGAAATTTTCTAAATTTAATTCCAATTTTTTTTTTTTTTTTATGTGCTTAGCGAAATCGTCGTATGAGCCATTATATTTACGAGACGAACAAGGAAATGCTTATACGGTTTTCTAAAAAGTATGGATTTTACTAAGCAAACAAGCCGTAAGTCCATTCAAGTCAGTTCTAGACAGTGTAGAGTAACAAAACATATTTTTTTTTTAGATTCTTTAAAAAAAAAAACTAAGTAAGTCATATTTCATTTTTAGTTTAATTCAATACAATAGGTACATAAATAGTACAAAGCGATAATTTAGAAAAAGCTATTTTTCTCGAAAATTTGAAAATTACGTACACTGCCATTTGGTTTGGTGGGGCAGTATGAATACATTAACGATAAATAAATCATACTACACCGGCCTCGGCGTTATGCACGCACGACGTCACTTCATTATATTATCGTGTTGTAGTATTTACATACTACGTACCTTACGGTTAAATTACGACGTAAATCAAATACTCAATCGATGTGTTCAGAGCCGGATTAACATAGGTGCAAAAGGAGCTTTTGCTCCAGGGCGGCAAATTTTTGGGGGTGGTGTATAACTTTTGTTATGAAAATACTAAATATCGTGTGTATGTTTAATTATTCAAATTTATATATGCTCAAATCGAGCAATACGAGGTTGGCTATTGAAAACTTACATAGTTTCATTATAGGTAATAATATATTTTCTAATTTTTCAAGTATAAAATTATAATCTATAGCACTGAATAGTGTATCTACCATGTTATAAGGATGGACTGGCAGCATAGTATAACCATGAATATAGTGGTATATACATACCTGTGCCTATTGTATATTATGAATAAATAAATTATAAAAAATTTAAGGTTTTAAACTTGTAGTAGTTATTTACGTAATAATATAAGGTACCGAATGTAATTTTTTTATTTTTTTTATTGTTACAATATTATTCGCACAATATTACATGAAATACATATATTAATCTGCTTTGAGTTTTTAACGGGTTGTCGACAAGAAATTTCCTATCAGGGCGACTCTGACCCATAATCCGGCTCTGGATGTGTTTATAGTCCATAGGTAAAGACGTATGATGTCGGCGAATTCTAGTGACACGGGTGATTTTTAGTAATTAAGTATATTTCTATTATATAAATAAATTTATCATATCCGTCCCTTGCACACCACCACTACGTTCTTGGAATAATTACAATAATTGTAAACGAACTGAACGTGTTGATTATATGATTCTACACGCATCGTATTACGTGTTACAAGAAACCCAGGCAAGACCGCGATTCGGTCGTTAAAACTTGTTTTGAACTGAAATTGAAGGCGGACCTAATCATTTTATATTATAATGCACGCGACCAAAAAAGACCGGACCGTGCCTCTGCACTAGTAACAGATATGACGATTTAATATCCTATTAACAAACCGTAACGATCGAACGATTATTGTTGAGATTCTGTGCGAATAAGGAAAAACGAACAGATAGACACAGCGATGTGAATCGTGACGAGGCGCGAGCGTTCGTTTTTCGCTCCGGATGAAATATGCACCGTTGATTTCACCGTAATACGTTAGCGGTCTGCTTTCGCACCATATTAATATGCATAATATTACATACGCTCGTGTCGCGATAAATCGCGTACGTCAGTTCCTATACGAATATTATACAATGCCAGGTCGCCAAACCTAATAGCCGTCACAGACGACAGACCAGACAGTTTGGCCGGATATTTGGGTTGAAAGGCCGGAAACCCTACGCGTTATAATTGACGATTTCGTCTTAGTATTAATCGGAACGACAAAAAAATTGTACGTAAAATCGAGCTTTTTTTGATTATTATCATAAATCTTGTTAAATTTAAGTGAAATAAGAAATACAATCGAATGCCAGCCTTATCGAATCAGTCTTAGGTAGGTACTTTAATATTAATCAGTCAAATCAGTCATCAGTCAAAATTAAATTTCAGATATTTAACCATTTATCAACATATTTAAATTTTTCTTAAATACTAAGGAAAGGCACAAATAAGGTTTTTTTTTAAACCAAAAAAAAAAAAATAAAATAATCATAAACTTCTTCTCTTTGAGTTGAACAATAAAACAGAAAAGAAACTTCTTCTCTTTGAGTCTCGGCCACGCTCGGCGCTCGCTTGTTTGCGATATGTAAAAAGCCTGAAAAAAGCCGGACACCGTTTATTTTGGACGGACACGCAATCAAAAGGCCTACCTATGTCGGGTTTTATCCGGACGCCTGGAAAAGCTACGTGCGACGACGCCTCCGCGAGGCTTTTCCGGCGTTCTTTTCGCCGTTTCGTTGGCCAAACGGTGCGACGCAAGAACAAAAGATAGATACATCAAAATAAAAAAAATATGGACTTAAATCTTTTTCCCCCGGTAAATCCCGATTATTGTTGTTAAGGAAGAAAGCGCTCTAATTTAGGAGATACAAAAACATGAAAATATTTATTTCTTCCTAAAAAAAATAATTGCGTACATTATTTCAAATAAAATTTCTTCACTTTCAATAAATATTTATAATCGCATAAGTAATACTATTTTTTTTTTTTTTTTAATCTTCAGCTTCATCCAAAGGAATGTTGTCGATATACTCTTTTCTCCACTGTCCTGAATGTCTTGTTTTGTCTTCAGATTTTCGTAGAATTTTAGTGATTCTTCTTTTAGTAAAAATTGTTTTAAATGAAGTAAACCTTTTTTTTTTATTATTATTGTCAATAACGAGTTCAACAGAAGGAGAAATAAAAACATGTGTTTCGGAGATGGACTTCAACATTTGTTCATTTGGACTATATCTTTCTTCGCCAGTATAGTACATAATATTTTCCATTTCATAATAGGAGACTGAAAGCTTTTTTCACTGAATCGATTTCAACACTCGATAGTAATACTCCTAACGTACTATGAAATCAAACCATAAAATCAAAATCGCGAAAAATGGACTACAATACCGTTTTTCCCCTGTACCCTTCGAATGTGCACCAGTATATCATCCATCCGTCGACGATCGTGGATTCATCGATCCGCCGCATACCGCGCGATATAGAGAGCACAGCCGACGACGCGACGTTTCCCTGCCGGTGAAAACCAGTTATTACACGTCGTTGTTATTATCATTATTATTATTGTACGGCGGCTGCGGTCGTTCGTCTATATGTGGACCTTACTAGTTCGAACGCGGTACATATATATACCTATTATACGTATATAATAATAAATACTTCCCCGGAAGACGCTGCGTGGACCTAACCTCTAGAGTATTTTATTGACTTGTGCACACCTGCGATCGTCAAACACTACATGCACACGTGCACGATATGTGTTTGACCTGCCCTCCGTGACCTTACCGTCGCCGTAAAACTCTGGAATTCCTAGTATTTTCGCCAGATTATTATTATTATTATGTATTTTTTATTTATTTATTTATTTATTTTTTTTGCTTTCCTACATTCGACACACACGCACACACACACACACATGCCGTCCGTGGCGTTTGGGGTGGCCTAATTGATATACGGAAGATGTTTTGAAACACCACACCCCGGCGGCGGCGTATACGAGCACACAAACGGTTTTGTAACGTTCGATCGTAAACGCACGCGGCGAACAGAACCGGGTTGCTGGCTGACGCACACGGCTGTTTTGTCGACATGTGGCTGCCACGGAGCACCACCGGGACACATTTTATTTTATTTTTTCTCAAAGGGTTAGTCAAGGAATTTTACTTGTTGTGTAATAATAACATCGAAGAATGCTAATATTACGCCGGTGCGGCTGCATGCATCCCGTCCAAAAGGGATTGAGAAAAAATGGCAGCTGTAGAAGTGCCCTCGTATTACACACACACACTCGCACACACTCGCACACACTCACACATACATACACGCACGCACAAAAAAAAAAAAAAGGTAAAGATGGTCACCGACGAAGGCACCTGGACCAAGGGACCCTTTGTCAAAAAAACGTTTTTCTCTCCTTCGTGCCGCGCCGCCGCCGTCGTCGTCGTCGTCGTGCTGCAGTTGTACAACGAAAACATCTGCAAAAGGTGCGGGGCAAATGTCTTGCGAGACTTTACTCTCGAACAAAGCTCTATTTTTGCAACAGTCTCACAGCTGCGCGAGACAGCTGAATTAAAAAAAAAAAAAAAAAACGAAAATAAAAACCGCTCTGGGATCGAATACGTGTTCCGTAATTTTTTTATTTTTTTATTTTCCCCCCGACGACAAAAGTCCGAGACGAAATCTCACACGTCGTATTTATCATGTATGGCACGAGTGTATGTGAAAACCGCGAAATAATAATCGCGATAGTCAAGATCGCGAAAATAAAAACAGCGAAGATGAAAAATAGCGAAATATTTCTACAGCGAAAACAGTATTATCGAAAATCAAGAAAACCTATACGTACTTTTAAATAGTAATAAATAATAACGTTATTAGATAATCAGTGTCAATCTGTACTTCTGCGTCTTCGATATCGTAGGTATTAAAGATAAGCCATGGTCGAACTTAACCGTTACTGAGTCGTCCGTTGCCCGATCTGTATCAGATTTTGAGGATACATGGATCGGTCGTCCGAATATACGTAAAGGAACCCCAGATTTCCTATTTCACTATGGAACTGTTTTTTTTTTTTTTTTTTTTATAGTTTGTTTCGGCTTCAACGACAAAGGTTCTTAGCCTACATCTGTTAAAGTTTACATAAATGGGAGTTTACAGTGAATGATTTAATTTAATGCTATTGAAGAAAATGTTGATTGCGGCTGTGTTCTCGTCTTTGAATGCTTGGTGGAGTGAAACAGGATTTTGGAATATCTTGCGTGCTTCGGTGAAATTGGGGCAGATGATGACGACGTGTTCAATTGTTAAAGCTTCATTGCAAGTATCACATATTGGTACAGGTTCTTTTTTAATTAGGTAAGCATGTGTTAGATGCGAATGGCCTATTTTGGCTCGAGTGATGATTACTTGCTCTCTTCTATTAATGCCAGAAGGAACTGTTATACGCCTACTATATCTGGTTTACCGAGAACAAACAACTACGTTGAAGGGTGGCATAGAGGCTTCAATAATTTATTGAGTTCATGTCATCCAACGATATGGAAATTTATTGAAGCAATGCAAAAGGAACAAAGTTTAAACGAAATGAAAATAAACCTGTATACAGCGGGTATCATTGAATCGTCCAGAAAACGCAAAATGGATACGATTAAACAAATTTGTTGATGACTGCGAAAATAGGGACAAACTAGAATACTCAAGAGGTACCGCTTATAATTTGTCATATCAAATTTAATATTAATTTTATAGTTTTATGAGATTATGACGAAAATGTTTTTTACATAACATTATTTTATTTTATAGTATTGTGACGATAATGTTTTTATACATTATTATTTTATTTTATAGTATTGTGACGATAAATTTTTTAAATTTAATTTTTCTCAACGAATTCGAATTTATTTTATAATACTGCAGAGGTAATGGTTTTAATCTATGCCTATGGTTTACGAAAAATAAACCGAATAGAAGTTTTACTTTTCGCGATTTTTATTTTCACTGTTTAGTTTTCGCGATTTTAACTGGCAAAAAACGAAACGACCCACAACCAACTCGAAATACGACGTTTTCATCACAATTATAGCGATGGCGATTTATGTAAAAATACATCGTGCACCGACGACGGCGATTTTCAATGTCGTGGAAATAAATCCCGCATATACGTAAACGCATCGAGAAAAAATAAAATCTCACGAGTGTAGAATAATGACGACATCGTTGTCGCCCGCAGAAAATCAGTCAATAGTGTGCGTAAATCATATCAAACAGATCATCCGCCTTCTCCTTTGATATTCTGACCCATACTCAAATCAAATACCTCCAGTCGAGTACGATTTTGACGAAATCGGTGTTCGGGTTTCAAACGCAATTCGCTGTAAATTAACGAATATTATACCCTGTATACATCACCCATCACCGTATACAAAGTTGATCACTGAAAAATCAAACTACAAAATCGCAAATCTTTGCGCCTAAGGAACTTTAAATAAAATAATTATTTTTTTTTAATTTTCTCTCCTTTACGATTTTTATTTCTGTATGATTGATAAATACACCTAAATATTGTTGAATTTGAATACGAGGATCGACTGTTTTGTTTGTTGTTATGAGAAAAATTTAAATCATGACCTATTTCGGTCCACATTTAACGATAACGCGGTTGACCGCTAGAAAAACTTAAGTGAGCTATTCATTTTGATTACTATTGTATAATTACGATAACGAGAATCGATAGTTATGCGCGTATTGAGAACTGTCTTTTTATCGTTTTTATACTTCTCGGAACCGTTTTAATATCAGTGTCGTCCACCGACTGTGAAACAAAAAAAAAATAAATAAATAAAAAAACAAAAAAAATCTGTTCGTACCTACTCGGACGACACTCGTACGCGCGCGTACATACTAAATAGGCGTGTACACAGGTACCTACGCAGACGAGATGTCTCCGGGTTTACCACACGGAGACTCACACGTCGCAGTGGTTCGTGTGACATTTCGGCCGAGCACATGACGATGCATACCGGTAGGTACGTCGACGTATATAGTGCGTTTTAGAAATATAAACAGTTGTAAATAATAATAATAATAAAACATAAATAAATACTCGACAAAGACCACTCGATTCGATAAGGACGGATGTTTTCACTTAATAGTCTCTCTACACACACACACACACACACACACACACACACACACACACACACACACACACACACACACACACACACGAGTCTTCATACATTGAGCTTAAACGAACACGTGTCCGCTCGACACAATGGATAATGATAATGTGTATATAGTGTGAGGAGGGAATCGGGAATGTGAATCCCGCATGTCACCATTGATAGATCCGAATGTCATGACGCGTACGGGCCGAATGACAGTGACGAAAGTACGACTTTCACGAGATCGTCTAAATATAACAGTAGGTATCAAGTTGAAAGGAGCGGATTTCACGCCTACCGTAGCGTATAAAATGTATCACTTATTATATATATATATATATCCATTTTTTTTAAAACAAGTAAAATTAATACTAAAAACGTCAATAAACGGGAACACAAGGCTTACGATTTGCACGTTAGTTACAAAAAAAAAAAAAAAAAAAAAAATGTAGGTGAAAATTTCGTAGATTATTTAAGTTCAATAAATTTTAATGCTATGCCGCTTGATTTGAACAAAAAAAATTGTAAATAACGAATATAAAAATGATTATGAATCTAAGAAAAAGCTATTGTAAACTGGTTGTTACTTCTTAATCTTTAACTGTGTTTGTATGCCGATTAGGAAATAAGTTTTTATAACATATTGTAAACTTTATGTATCTTATAGATTTTATTTGTTACTAACAACTCATTTACCTCGCCACAAGCTCTGCTTAACGGGGTAAATTAAATAACTAATGTATTTGTATCTATATTATTTATTCAATAAAAAAAAAAAATAAAAAATAAATATATATTGTATACGTCGTTATTACGTTTAGATTTATATTTTGCATATAAGCTCTTCGCAAGTAATAAGACTGTCCTATTTTCTTAAGTCGTTTCTCCTTCCTCACTCCTGCTCGCAACACCCGGTCTAAAAACACATTTTATATAAACACAGAAACAACTAATTATGCAAGCAACACCCTTCACAACATAATTATGAAAACCATAAACGAATTAAAAATAGATCTGTTCATATCACCAAACTTTAACTTGTTTAAAAAATATTGTGATTCCACGCTTTTATAAATTTATATAATAAAACGATTTTTGAAAATATTGTGACATAGGTACACTCATCTCATTATCTCATTGATAGGTCTTCAATTTAGACGTTTAAATACGTATAGTACAACATGACGTATACCAGGTATGGCGAACCTATGGTACGCGTGCCAAAAGTGGCACGTCGGCGAAGTTTCAATGGCACGTGGAAAAAATCGAATTTATCGAAATTTTAATAAAATTAAAAATTTCAATTATACTATTAATGAAATCGTAGTTAAAATAAATAAGATTAAACAATTTTTTCAGATTTAAATTATGATTATATTCCTTTAGACATTTATGCTTTACTAATACCACAAATACAATTAAATCGTCTATATGGAAAAGTGGTGAAAAATGCAGACATCGAAATGTCGGAAGTCTGCGATCCGCTTACTTTTATTTTATTTTTTCATTTTTTCTTGAAAGTTTATAATGTGTAGTGAATTTTTTCAAGTCGGCGCAAAAACTAAATGTTTTACCAAAATTAGAAATTTAGATATTCTGTTACAAAATTTTTTACATGAAAAAAAGGAACAAAAGTTGACATTAAAATATAATTACATATTTACATTTTTAATACGATTATTCACTATTGACATCTGATTCAAGAATATCATGTATAATTTGTAAAATAACCTACACAGATATTGACTTCATCAAACTACCTTTGTGTGTGAATGTGTGCGTGTGGGGGGGGGCATGCGAACAGTTTTAGAAAACTTTGTTTGGAAAATTTTGACACTCGACTCGGAAAACGTTCGCCACCCCTGACGTATACTATGTTTTTCCGACGTGATTTCTCAAAACGAAAAATTCCGATTTTCACGGCACACCAAAAAAAAAATAAAAAATTCACGGCACAAACCTTTTGGGAAACACTGAGCTAAATGAGTATATCACGCGTATAATAATATGACGTACGGCGGTTCGACGTCCGGGTCGTTTTTCCGAATCTCGAGCAATCTGGCGGTTCCGCGACGGAATCTTCACGTGCGTCGAAGTGTACATAAAGCAGACGCCTATCATTATAACGTGTAGTTCAACACGCGGCGGCGGCGGCGGCTTCGCGCCGTCAGACAAAAAATAATACGTAGTATAATAATCAATAACCGTATGGCGTTCGGTGGTGTGTATTATAATATTATATACACATACCATGTTTGACGCGCACTATTTTCGTCGGCCGTTTGTTTGTAAAGACCCCGCGGATGTCGTGAGAAAAACAAAACCGTATGTACGTATACACATCGAACGGTGTGATTTATCGTCGGGAAGAAACGTGTGGCGCAGAAGCCGCAGCAGCAGAAGCAGCAAAGGAACGTAGTGCCAGTGCCGGATTTAACCACTGTGCCGCCTTAAGCACACAATAAATTGCCGCCTTTTAATATAGATATTTTTCTAGTCTAAAAAATGTTATTAAATCGTACAATTATTGTTTTTTTTCTTTAATACTCAAAATTTTAATGATGAAAAATAAAAATATACAGCTGCTATATAAAAATTGCATACATATACATTCGTATAAAAAATTTAATTATAAAAAATATGAAAAATAAAATATAATGATAAAAAACATGGTAGTAATAAATACTTAAATAGTTAATTGTTGTATTCAAAATTAAATAGTCAATGTCTAGTACTCATTTCTGCACGACTTTTGAGTCGCAAAATCATCTGCTATGGCATCGAAGCCCATTTTGTTGTAATAATACCATAGAACATGCCACACTATGAGCTCTCGTTCTCTATTGCATTGACTTATTACTGGGTTTTTTTTTTTGTGATTAGGTACATATTAGATAAACACACAATCGTCAACCCATGTTATATAAAAAAATTATTTTAAAGTTTTTAACGTTTACTAAAATAGTAAAAATGTAATATTAAAAATTATTTGCCGCCCTTGAGAAATCGCCGCCCTAAGCACTAGCTTATAGTGTTTACTGGTAAATACGGCACTGCGTAGTACACATTATATTATTATGTATGTACGTTATACTCGTGTTATTATAATAGTGTCGTTTTGACGAGTTCTCCGGTGTACACGATATAACAGTGACGTTCACACACGCGCTCGTTGACGTGCACACACGTGGTGTACAACGATACTGATAATAATAACAATAATATAATAATGATCGTGCTGCAGTCGCCTAGACTTGTCGCCTCAACGATAATAGGGACGCGAACGAGGAGTGTCGCCGTGGCGGTGTGCGTATAGATAGGCTCAATGTGCGGACCACATTTTTGGACAGTACGTTGTAAAAAAAAAAAACATACCGACGACATTTCGATGGGCACCGACGGAATCCTACAGGTGTCCCGGCCGTTTGTGCGTTGCAAAGCGAAAACCCGTCGGGTCCGCGTTCGCCACTAAACAATACGTACAACATAATTATATTATTATGTTATTACAGCGATGACCAACTAGTTTTTAATGATATCCAAAAAAAAAAAAAAAATTATAAAATAAGTAATAATAAGAATAATAATTCTAGGCGAGCTGAGATTCTGTAATGGAAAATCAATCGTTTTCCCTTTTGATTTCGAAAAACACACAAGAGGGAGTTATCGTTTTTTTTTTTTTTTGAAAATTATGTAAAACACTGAACGGCAATAAGAACAATAAAGAAGAAATTCCCATATATATATATTTCTTGTGTAATTAATGTGTTTTATTTTTAGACGGATTTTTTTCGGCTTTTATTTTTTAATACCTACTATGGCGGACCTGATAATAAACGATCGCTGGTCGTGTTTGGTCATCACTTAGCTACGACATCCAGGTCCGCGTTTTCATTATTATTTTTATTGGAAATGGTTTTTTTTCCCCGTTCGACGTCCTTATTCTACTATATCTTTCTTTTTTATTTTATTTTTTAACGTATACGTATTTTTATTTTTGTTTTTTTTTGGTTTTGTTTTTTGTTTTGTTCTCTTTTTTTTTTTTATGGTTTTAAGACCTAGGAATTTCGTGAATCCGGTCGAAAACCGTTGGCGCGCGCTTTATTATACACGACTGTCGTATATGAACGTATCGTGCAACAGACGCGGCGGCGTACATAAAACGGATCGGTACGCGTACACACACCGATCGCTCCGGTCGGCGGCTCGTCGGGTCTAATTAGAGCCGCGTATTTAAAGTCAATATAATGTATATAAATATTATAATGTATGCGCACACCCGTGTGTCGTGTGTGTGTGTGTGTGTGTGTGTGTGTGTGTGTGTGTGTGTGTGTGTGTGTGTGTGTGTGTGTGTGTGTGTGTGTGTGCGTGTGTATGTGTGTGTATTATCATCGTTATATTACTATTACACGGGCGCGCGCGCGCGTGTAGCCGTCATAAACGTATAAAATAGAAAACGCGCTACAGTTTTTCTACGACTTTTTATATTTTTTACAATAATAATAATAATGATAATATACGCGTCGTAACGTATTTAACTTTTAACAAGTTATTTTAACGATTGTCCTCGCCGTCGCGTATCGTCGTCGTCGTCGTCCCGGCAATCTAAATTATATACACGCGCCGCGTATACGAGTATTATTGTATACACACACTATGTATACGTATACGTACATATATGCATATGAATAATATAATATATTACACGTCTATTATTATACGACTCGGCGAGTGTGGATATACGTGTGCCGTTTACACGACTTTTACACTATCATAATAATAATAATAATATAAACTCACGAACGAGCCAACACACACCCGTCTTGCGTTTTATTGCTCTGGAAATAGTGACCCGGTCTATATTATCTGACACGGTTTCTCAACGCAGGACGCGCGATGGCCAAAAATAAAAAATAATAATAATAAAATAAAATAAAATAAAAATTGAATCTAATCAGCTGAAAAAAACCACGCTCGTCTCTTTCGAAAAAAAGTCAAACTACACTTTTAACGTTTTCAGAAAAAAATAACGTTTATTGATAACGTTTACCGTCTATATTCATCACGAACAACGAGTATACGACGTATAATAAGCAAATTTCAAAAAGATTAACGATTACAACTTACAAGTCGACGGGGAGGAAGCTCGCAGCAGAGTTACCCGATCGAATACGATATATCATGGTAATCATATAATAATCCGGCTTGATATTGGAATGTGTTTACCCCTCGAGACCGACTTACAACTGCAAGGACGTAATCATAAACATAACCGAACGTATTTAATAATAGATAATTAAATTGAACGAAAGACGTATATTATATTCGTTCGTAGAAAATGGCGAATACACTCAGAAAAATAATGTTCCATGGTTCAATGAAATGAAATCATTATTATTAAGCATTGCATTTTACATAGAATTGATGCTGAAATGAGTTAAAATAATGATTTTTTTCCTTAAACTAAATATAATAATATTTTAGATTTAACTAAGTCTGAGAGAATTATCAATTATCAGTAAATAACTCCATTCATAATTAATTCAATACCCCGTCGTCTTTATTTCAATGACATTTACCATTTTACCTTCTGTATACAGAAGGAGAACCATTTTTTTTTTTTTTTACCAAGAAACAAAATAATCATAAACTTCTTCTGTTGAATCTCGGGCACACTCGGCGCTCGCTCGTTTGCGAAATGTAAAAAGCCTGACAAAAGCCGGACACGCGGTCAAAAAGCCATAGTACGAAGTTATTATTTTCGAAAAAAAAAATTAAAAAACGATCCGCGAAAGCCAATAGGATCTCGCGGACGTCGGAGTCTAAAAAACATATTATTATTGGTTGTGTATGGCGACGTCAGGACGGTCGCGCCTCTCAGCTCGCGCGTCACCAGATCGTCACCACCGCACCCGTGTACGCGCGTAACGTATATACATAAAATGTTTATATCATATAATATATCGTATATATATCATATATAATATGAGTATGTACATTGTACCTGCACACTCAAAAATAATAAGTACGTAATGACGGAGGACGTACACAGACGCGCCTATTGTATCTATATGACGTGTAATATGTGTATACAATGTAATAGGTCTCCGTCAGCCGTGTATCCGGTCCGTTGAGGCCGATAACGTTTTGCGAACACGACGGGCACGGTACCGTACCTGTGTGTGTGTGTGTGTGTGTGTGTGTGTGTGTGTGTGTGTGTGTGTGTGTGTGTGTGTGTGTGTGTGTGTGTGTGTGTGTGTGTACACTAGTGCGTGTAAATATCGTCACGAGTCCTCGCGATACACGTGCAGAGGTGACCTACTAGGTACTACTACTACTACAGTGAATATAGCTGCTAACCTAGGGTGACCAGACGTCATGTTTTTTACAGGATTGTCCTTTATTTTAGAGTTGTGCCCTGTTGTCTTGACAAATGTCTCTCGGGATGCTTTTTGTCCTGTTTTTTAGTCAATCTTATAAACCTACAAATATGTTTACATTAAACAGGCAAATTCATAAAACCTCTGTACAAGTACGATCACGACAATCGACTCGATTATAAAACACCATAAATACGATTAAAACGTCACTCGGTCCCGGTTAAATTTATGCTTATAGCGTTTAGACCCAAAAATATCGATCGATATTTCACAGCTACCCGATCACGGGGTGTCGGTTAAATGTTAAATTTAAAACTTTGATTATTCGTCGTAAAACGGTCACTCCGAAGACGTGTCGGTCACACGCTCGGAAGTATCAAAGTACCTCTCCGTGCCGATAAAATACAAAGTGTCACTCGGACTTGATCCCGACCGGCCGCTCAGCTCCTTTTTGTCATCGATCCCTTGAAATACATATCGTGCTTATACATCATACGCGTATCTACGCACACGAATAAAGAGCGCGCGGCGTCGACGAAATATCGATATACTCGGGAATGCACAGCGCGTCATCGAAACGGGGTGTGACGAAAACCGAAAACCCGTACACTGCAGGAATACACTGCCGCGGGGGGGGCCGATCGGTTTTCGGGGGCGCGTTACAAAAAATCGAAAAGAGATTGTATAAAAGAGAGCGATATACGGTCGAAACACGACAATGGTACGTGCGAAAATCATTATGGACGCGGCGCACACGTGTGCGAGTGCCGCATCTCGCCTACACACGTACATACGGATCGGGCGAATTCTCAATGAAATGTGCATTTACGGCCGGCGCATTGTCCGCACGCGGTCATTGATACGATGACGACGACGGCCGGACGGGACGCGGCGAAAAAACACGAGACAATAACGCGAAAAAATGTTACCGACACAATAATAATATCATGTCGTACGTACGAACGCGTTTGTCGTGTACGGCGATCCGCCGCCGCCGATCGGATTACCCACCCACTGGACCGCGTGTAGCACACCAGCACCCGACCGGTTCGATTGTTGTCGTGTTCTCTCTGTCTCTCAAAGGTATTTCTGCCCTCGAAACGCACACGCGCGTTACACGGAAAAAAGACGTCTCAATAACCTAACGCAGCGTGTCGTGCGCTTATTGTTATCATATTGTACAAGTACACACCACTCGCTCGGACACACGTATTTATACGCTATATTATTATGTTTTATGCGTTTACGAGACGTGTTCCGCCGGATGGAATTTTCGAAATCGCTTAGCTCACAAAACCGACCCAAAACACACACACACACACACAAACAACACGCCACCCGCCGACCATTGTAATGGTATATGAATTATACCTATGCAGTCGCAGGTACATATTATATTATATGTATATATTGTGTGTTTGTGTGTGTGTGTCGACGTGGTACCCGACCGACATACCGGACGGCAATCGACACCTGACCGATACGTCGTCACAACAATACGAATTTTTCGTCGACGGGGTGTGCGTCTTTCTCGTCGCGTTTCGCCGCGGAGACTTGTATTTTCTTCGTGTGACCACCAGACCGGGTCATCGTCATCGCCCGTGTCGACGAAACGTCGACGCACCGGTGTTGGTGAGTCGCGGCCACATTTTATTTATCACTTCATATCAGCCTATCAGCGTTACTCAGAAGACACCGCGAGGAGGTTGGCAGAGTCGTCTCCCAAAAATCTGTTTTTTTTTGTTTTTTTTTTTTTTTTATTATTATTATTATTATTATAAGCTCCTTATTATATTATGCAGATGGTCTTTTTCGTCTTTGTTGGATCTAAATCACGATTTTATACGTTTTAAAGCTGCAAATGATCTTTTAGTCAAATAATAATTATACTTACCAAGGTACTCAGTAACTTTAATATTGAAGCAGTATTGTTACGGGTGGGCTAATGGAAGTAGTCAAAAGTTGATCTTCGTGAAAAAAAATTTCAACAGAACCATCATCACTAATACATTTTTATCGTCGTATAGTATATTGATGAATGAGTTTTGTCGCTTCTAAATTACAGTTGCAATACCTGTTAAGGGTGGGCGGGTGGATGTGGTGAGGCTGGGATACACACTAGGCGAGAGTCACTCGAAGGGGAGGAAAAAAATGAGGGGCAGTCGCTCAACCTATCGTGGCTAGGTGGATGAGTACTTGCTTTGAAGGTATATGCTTATAATAAATATTATAAAATGCTTCGCTACACTTCTAAAAACTGACATCGGCGCCGCCACTGGTCGCACTATAAGTCACGGAAAAAAATTCACCGAAGACGCTTAATTACATCGTGTACGTGTATTGACACCGTACGATTGTGACCAGCATTACCGCTCGTGAGTCATGCGCATATTGCATTGTTCAACGACGCCAAAAACGTTGTAGACGACAACCATTGTATTCCGTACGGTTCACCTGCAGTGTTTTGAACGCGTTACAAAGTAAAACGATTAAACAGCTGTGCCATACGATTAGGAGGTATTTTTCACATTATGGTATTTTATCAATAGAGGTTATCGTTGTGATCCGGCAGAGGTTAATGATTCACATTTCCTAATGACCTATATTATAAATACTCTATGGACGGTGTCGGTGAGTTGCAGCCCAATCCCTGAATAACGTACGAGTTGCGGCCACATTTTATTTATCACTTCATATCAGCCTACCAGCGTTACCCAAAAGACCCCACGAGGAGGTTTGCTGAGTCGCCTCCTGAAAATTTGTTTTTCCTATTTTTTACTATTCTTTATGTAAAAATGGCAAAATCTATGGTAAAATGAATTTTCTTAGATTATTGGTTGGGCAAAAAGTTAAAACTTGATGATTTAACGAAATCAAACTGCTCTATTTCTTTTTGTGCTTGCTTTGTCGTCTGTATTGTTTTAAATGTCTATAAATGCTTCTTTTTCACATATTTTCTTCGTTTTTATAACATTGCTTCTACATTTGATATACGTTTCTGACTGAATTTCTACTAACACATCAATAAAATTATAGATGATAAGATGACTAGAGTAGAACGATGAATTTAGGTGTGAATGAAAACTGAAAACCGTTATCGCACACACACACACACACACACACACACACACACACACACACACACACACACACACACACACACACACACACACACACACACACACATATTTATATATTTTGTATGCGTATTATACATTACGTGCATAATTTATTCATTTTTACGATTGTGCGATTCTGTCGTTTACGTCGAGCGTCGTGTTATCAGTGCGTGGTTTAATGGTATAATATGCACGCGGCACTACTCTACTCGTACTCGGCATAAGCTTCATGACATTACAACGTACAGTGTATGCTATACCTACTCGACGGAAATAACATTGCAATTACTCCGACAATGAGGAAAAATAACGCGAGACGTGAAAATAAAAAAGAAAAATCGAATTGAATTCAAAACGATGACTTATAACTGTAAACGTACACGCCGCGTACACGTACGCGCGCGTGTACACAATACGATTTATAATACTAATTACAAATATAATAATCGTGGTGATAATAATTACGATTGGTTTGATATGATTAAGGCTCGGGAACGTATTCTGCAAGTCCATTACAGGAGTACACCGTACACGACCGTGTGATTAAAGTCTATAAAACTAGACGAATCTTTTTTTTTATCTACACGGCAACCGACTATAATAATATTATCATATCATGTTAAAATTGCGACGATTAGCGGACGAAAAAAAAACTCGCTCGTTCCACCGAGCGTTTTCGTCACACTCTAGTGGTCAAATGGATCTTTTCCAAAACTAATAACGTAATATTATGAACTAATTAGTTTTTAAACGTTTACGTATTTTATAAAAAGTTTATTTAACCAATAAAACATGTTTATTCTGGTTTCATCCCAGACGCGTGGATTCCATCATATATGTACGTGCAGTGTTCCGGCCGGTCTTTCGTTTTACCGTCTCGGTTATTATGGACACTGGGAACAAAAAATTGTGTTATTTATTACTTCTACGCTTCAAAATCAGTGTCTGATGAAACCGACATTTGACGAAACGTTTAAAAATGTATTTCAGAGAAAATATATAAGTCACAATACAGTACCTGTTTCACTAGGTGTTTGAGTTTTAGTCATTAAATAAAATGTAAATTCAAACATCTGTAAAATCATAAACAATCTATTTAAGAATATTACAATGAACTGATCACAAAAAAAAAAAAAAAAAAGTTTCTATGATTTGTTCCAATCATTTCAAAATTTGGCTACAACATAAACTTATACGTAAGGATTTGTGTGTGTGTGTGTGTGCGTGTGTGTGTCAAGAAGTGTACAAATTTATTATTTCATACCAAAGAAAATAATATAATAAAATCGTACGAGATGTGAATTTCTCACGCGTTTTACGTTGCAATAGTAGCCGGTTTGGCGATAACGTCGACGGTCGCGACTTTCGAGTTTTGGCTCGTTAACTTTTTCGAACGATACAAACAGGTGACGCAAACGTCCTCAGGTATTCGTCATGTACACCGTAAGTCTTTGACTGGCGATAAGACCGCGTGTTACAACACGCCACCGAGTCACCTGCAGCTACGCGTACACATCTGAGCGCTTGCTGTGCATCGGTGTTGTGCGTTCGACGGCGGTAAAGTTGTGATAACGCTAAAAAACAAAAAACAAAAAAACAAAAAACAAAAAAACAAAAAAAAAAACGCCATCGCTGCACGGAAAACGATTGAAATTTTCAAAATATTCTGGACGGCCGGAACCCGGGTTTTTCATAGTGCAGTGCTGGTCGGTTTAACCTGACGCCGCGGGGAAAGAAGGGGTGGGATTTTTTCGCGAAAGTCGGGGCGTTAAATTTTCGCAGCGAAATTTCGACGGCACCTCCCTAGACTCTTGTATACGTACGAATCGTCTTGCACCGCCCACATCATAACTTGGCAGCGGTGGCTCGACGTTTTCTCAAAAAACTAGGCGCACGCGCGGGTGGATTTTTATCCTGCCCAAAATACCTCCCACGCCTAATGTGTTTTTTTTTATACTCGTAAGTGATACTCGATCGGTCGTTTTGATCGGTCACCGACACGTTCACGATCGGACGAAAGACCGGAGTGATGTACGACGACGGGGCGGGCGAAACGAGCCGAGAGCGCCCGTCGATTTTCGCCCATGCACGCCGCGCCGACTGCAGTAAATATTACTCCCGTATCCGCCACGAGACCGGTCTCCTCGTGTGGGTGCAGGGATTTTCGATATATCGTAATTTAGTGAAATATTTATTACATAATATACATACATGTAGAGAAAATTAATCACGGGTTTTTTTTTTGCGGTAAACGCGTAGGAGCGCCGGCGACGACCGTCGAGATCGTCGGGTCCGCGTGTACGGTATGTAACGTTGTCGAATAATATCCGTGTATAGGCGTGCGCAATGTGGGTGCGAGATCTGTTCGTGATTATCACCGGATCGCCCGTGTGACCGCCGAGCGCGTGTGTGCCGTCGTACGGCATAATAATATTATAATGACTAGGGCTGGGATTTCGATGCACTTTGCATTGTTTTCCAAAGCTTACTGTGCAATGCTCGTCTTGTCACGAATTTGTTTTATGTACATTTGAACGAGAATAAGAAAGTTTATTTTGCATTTTTTTGCATTTTTTAGTTTTTAGGTAATTTTCTTAATTTTTCAAGGAATTTTAAAGTTTTTTGAGCGTTTTTGAGTTTTTGGAAACCAAGTGTATGAATTTGAAGTATCATTTTAAGATTTTAACACCAACCATGGTTTTTAAATAAATATATTTGTGTACAAATTTTTTTTTAGATTCATAATAAAATTATGTATTTACAGTTTACGCTTGTAATAGATTTTCATAATGTATTTTTTTAAACTTTTTATTATAATTTATACTAAAATTATTAAAAATAAAAATATTTTTAGATCATAAAAGCATTTTTTTAGGGCATTTTTCCGGGTTTTTTTGGGCATTATTTAGAGTTTTAAGGTCATAAAAGCATTTTTTTTAGGACATTTTTCGTGGTTTTTGGGCATTAAAATCCCAGGCCTAATTATGACGGGTTTGTTGTAAACACTTTCCCAATAATTAACCGGGACCAATATGCCAATACCTGGCATATTATTTAATAATAAATATGGGTAATATACGTCTTATCGTATACTATTCTTGTTATAATTAATTAAAATGGAAACGACGCAATGTCATTATCCGCGTTTGGATACAGTCGCTCCGAAGTCGAGTTGTGATTGGAAAGGCGTCGGAACAAGTATCGTTCCGATTTAAACTCTTTTTTTTTTTTTTGTACACTGTCCGTGCCACCATACGCATACGAATAATACTGTACGAGTATAATGCCTTATTCTTTTTAATATTTTTCGTGTATTATTTATAAAAATCGTAATCAACCTTTACCAATTTATGCTGTTCCCTTCACTCTGCATCGCCATTCATCGTTCGTCCAGAGTCCCTTTTACCGTAGTCTTTGAGTAGGCGATTTACCATTTATGTATACTATTTTTTACTATTAATTATCATTTAAGTACTAACATACGTATAAGGTAAATATCTGTAAAACTATACACTTACCACTAGAGTTTGGATGTTGATGACTTTTGCATTTTTTTTCCTTTGATTCCATACAATGCTATCCTAGCTAAAAATTTGATTCAGGCTTTCTTGATGCAGAATATTCTAATTATTTCATTTTGCATTTTTTTGTATTTTTCGGCATTTTTAGCTATAAATGAATTTTTTTTTTTTTAACGTCATTTTTCAACATTTTTAAGACATTTTTTCATCTTTTAGGTCATTTTTTGTAGTTTTTGTACAATGTGCGGCAGTTTTAGATTTTAAAGCAAGTGTCGAACCCAAGTTTGGAAACAAATTTAATTTATTTAAAATCTAACTTTGGATTTGGACGAATAGTAAAAAATTACTATTACACCCATTATCACGCCCATATCTCTGATAAAAATTATTATTTATAAATACATTTTTTTCACTTACTTAATTAGTTTTTTTCAGATCATTTTTAAGGTTATTTTTTGAAGTTTTTAAGGCATTTTCGCACTTTTTTTTAGGGCATTTTTGCATTTTTTTTTAGGGCATTTTTGCGTGTTTTTTTAGGTCATCAACATCCTAACTCTTCTTATCACCATATTAAATGTATTAATATTCTATTGAATTAATCGTTTATTTTATTTTCTGATGTGAGTTACAAAACTATTTCATTTTCCGTTTACCATTACCGTTAAAATTATAAGTCACGTGGCCAATATCTGAAATATATATATATGCATATTATAGACGATTGATACGTATCAGGTGGACTAGCCACGGACGTCGTTTGCGCGCGCGGGTCGACCCGGACCCCGAAATCGGTATGCCGCCCGGTTATCGCGATATTTTTATCTCGGCCCTTTGGGACACTATACTCGAGACGCACACGCAGGTACGCGCCTGATTTTCCGATTATATTTTGTAATAATTACCGTCCGGGGACGGTCGACAAGTGTATAATATCGCACGGGGCGGTACGGGACGTGGAAAAAAAAATTAAATCGTATAAAAAAAAAATTAGAAAAAAACGTTCGTCACGACGACGGCGTGCACGGGTCGAGCGATAATAAATTATTATCACAACTAATATACCTTTAACCTCGTTCGGCTGTTATTAATATTATTATTATTATATACGCTCGCAATATTAATAATTATCGTCGTCGTCATCGTCAATATACACATTACGCGCGTCTATAACGGCTATAGGACACTCGCGTATTATAAGGTACGTATAATATTATGTTCGTAATGCGTGTTTCATAATCGGATAAAATTGATAATAATAATAATTTTAATTATAATAATTATTACGGGCTCGGAGTGTATTATAAACGCGGTGCGGGACGCGTGATGTGCGTGTGCGACGAGAGAACACGTTGTTTTACGCGCGTTAACGATTTACAATATCGATCGTCGTGATCGATTGGACGATCCGGGCCCCCGTGTCTTAGATCCACACCGCGCCATGACGATATATGCATACGTATATTGTATAGATCATTCGTGATCCCGGTAATACACACGAGCGATAATATTAAATCGGTGTGCGCGCACATAATGTTACGACACGAGTACCGATCGTCGGCGGTGAGCTGCAGGTCCGTGCCCGACGGCACAGAATCCGTCCGATTTCGGTCGTATCATACATATTATATTTTACATACCTAGAGATGCTATAATAACGCGTGGTGGTATTTATCTGCTCTTTCGATCTCTCGTCGCGAGTCTCTCTCTCTCTCTCTCTCTCTCTCTCTGCGCCCGGATAAACAGGATAAACAGATATCTGCAGCAGCACCAGCAATAGAACCAGAAGCAACAGATGGCACACGCGCACATTCGTTGTTTTATTTCGTTTTTTTATGTCCGATTTAGCGTAAGTGTATGACGAAAAATTCTTCGGTTTACGGTCCATAAAAATCGATCGCGCGCCGAGTCGCAGACGCTCTCTCGGCCGGACACGTTTCTCTATTACGGATTAAACGGAAAGAAATAATAAATGAAAAAAAAAACCAAAAGACAATAATCAAACGATTTACGATTGTTTTCGGCTAGGTCCGACGCGATTATTAAAAAAAAAAAAAACGCAGGCGGCCACGGGGGCGGAACGGGGGCGTACGCGCAACACGCCAAACGGACGCGGTTAAAACGCAGTTATTATACTACATATTATTATAACGGCCGTACGAAGTTTTACGTATGACCGACAGCAGAGCCGGCGGCGTGGCGAAAGCTACGGGCGAATCGGGCGAATCGGGCGACTGGTGTGCCCAGGGCGTCGGCACGGAAGGTTAGGTTTTGTTTCTATTTAATATTTATCTTTTAATGCGCATATTATCGATCTACACGATTTGAAATATTAATTTTAATCCAAAGTAGTATTAGTACAAGCTACATAAGCACGATCGTCTTATATATTTTGTTAAATGAACAATGCAACGATACCGTTGGTTTTGGTACAAAAACAATGGCGTTTAACTCCTTGGTGCATAAACCTTAATAAATTCAGATAATTGCAAGACAAATGAAATTTTTGCAATCGTATATAATTTAGTCCGGCAAATCAATATTATAAAAATGTGATCCGACAGTTTTTTGAATTAAAATCGAGAAAAGTCAAGTTCTAATTTTATTGATATTAATCATATAGTTATTAGTATCAAATATTTGAAATTACTTTTCTGGTCATTTTTCTGGTCATCATGGAATACATTTATAGTACAAATTACCTTTCACTTATTTTTATTTAATCACTTTTTTTTTCTTAATTTTGATTTCGCTTTAATGATGTGTTGGGAAGGAGGTAGTCTGAACATAGTTTTGACCGGGGCGCCAATACTCCTAGCACCAGCCCTGACCGAGAGCCTACGTTTTCGAAAGTTCGATCCGAAGAAGCACGAGTTTCAATCACGCACCCGTGAACGGACCCCGCGATTCGTATACGTTTTACGATATTATGATGTTCTAATAATATTGTACGACACGTGGCTTACGTGGTTAACAGGTGAATGGCGTAAAAGACACAATGAGGAGTTACATCACCTATATAACAGACCAGATATAGTTAAGGAGATAAAAAGAAGAAGATTGGAATGGGCAGGTCATGTATGGAGGAAACCTGATGCTTTGACGAAGACGGTCTTACAAGAGAATCCAAGAGGGAAAAGACCACTAGGAAGACCCCGAATGCGATGGAAGGATTGTGTCAGGAAGGATGTAGCAGTCTTTCTGCCTGAGGAAGATTGGCATATGCTTGCACAAAATCGTGAAGGATGAAGGCAGTTATGTTTGGATGTGTGGTCTAAAAGGCCGTAAACAAAAAAAAAACAAAAAACAAAAAACAAAAAAAAACGTGGTTTACGTACGTCGCGACAAATGATAAAAACGTTTGCGTGGTATTCGCCGTGAAACCGCCGACAGGGAACAAAATAATGTTGTTTTCGATGTGTTGTTTTAACGACGTCGTCGTCGTGGCCGCTCTTCGAAATCGGTTTTGGTAAAACGGATTTTTTCCTCTGGACAACACGTATTTAAAAACATTTAAATCTCCCGTCACGTACGTGCGTATAACACGCGTGTGCGTTAATGATCGCGGAGAGCACTCGATTTAATTACATTTAAATTTATACGTCTTTGCCGCGCGGTCACAACCGTGATTTTGACGGAATTCCAAAAGTTGCTCCATTTATCGATATTATAATTTAATTAAACGCGAATGATTTACGTGCATAATTAACACGTTGGTATAACGTAATTAAACGCGTTAATTAATAAACAAAAAACATACTGTAATAATATAATAATTATAATTATTATGACCGTTCGTCTTGTGTGCCGTTATCGACCGACTTTGGTTGTGTGCACACCTGTGTGTCAGACGTACACATTATACGTATGTATTATAATACGTACACCTGTGTGTTGTGTGTATCGCGTTTCGTGTATCTCATAATGTCACCATCGAGATGAATAACGTATATCTCGTTTTTACTCGTTATTACACCACAGTTGATAATATTATTTTAATATTCGTGTAATTGTTGCGATCGCGCGTGTAAGTGAACGGTCGTACCATAGTCATTAACCCTTTCGGAGGCGACGATTGTTGTTTGTCGATTGACCAAAAACGTCTGAAATCGTTTTGAGATCGATTCGGAGCCGTCAGAATTAATGCAATATAATAATGATCACATACATTCGATGCACGTTTCGTCGAGATTACGACGCGCTGTAGCCACAATATTAACAATATCCGATATACGGTAAAATCTTACAACGTCTCTATAGAAATATAGCCACGATCGCCAACCGCTTCGGAAAGAAAACGACATCACCGTTTAAACGTTCAACGCACGAGCGGTCGTTGATTGGGGCTTGAGGGGCTTAAGCCCTCTCCCCCCCAGAACGTTGTCAAGCTCTCTCGGAATGTTTGTATTCCTTTACATTACTAATCGTCCCGCCGTTACTAGCGGTGTTACTACGCTCTAAATTTAAAGGAACAACTGAAGCTCGTCGCCTAAAAAATGTTTCCTTAATATGAAACGTTAAATTTTTCATATTTTATTTATACATAATATACAATAGGCACAGGTGTGTGTATATTTCAACAGAGATAAGACGATAAAATGCGTAGTCGACGACGCGGCACAGCGAATCGATTAGACGAAACTACACAAGTCGTTCATTTCTAACAGAATTTTACAGAATTGTGCGTAAACTGTGTATCTACAGACTGTCTGTAATTAATACCACTGTATTCATGGTTATACTATATGCCGCCAGTTCATCCTTATAACACGGTAGATACACTATTCAGTGATATAGCTTATAATTTCATGTTTGAAAAATTAGAAAATATATTATTATAGTGAAATTATGTATTTTTTCAATAGCCAACCTTGCATTGCTCTATTTGAGCGTATATAAATTTGAATAATTAAAAAACATACACACGATATTTAGTATTTTTATAACAAAAGTTATACGCCACCTCCAAAAATTAGCCGCCCTGGAGCAAAACCTCCTTTTGCACCTATGTTAATCCGGCTCCGAGTCCACGATCGATCAATGGTCTTTAAACGATCAACTGGTTGGCGACCCCTGCCCTGTATGCAGTACTCGACTTGGGGGGGACGCAGGAGGACGGAGTACCCCAACTAATTTTTCGGAAATTTTAGCATACCTCTACTTTTATTTTTAAGGAGAACGCACGGGACGTTGCATCATTCTGCATTTTTAATTTTTATCAAAATGCTCGTGATAAACTGATAACATAATTTTTCTTACCATAGATTTAATAATAACACAGAATATTATTATTATTGTTTATATCATTACCTATATTATCAGTTACCACTGTTATCATTAATCAGTATTCACTAATATCAATTAATAAAGATTGTTATATATGAATTACATTTTTTTAAATTTAAATAAATAGTTAAAATTAATTGTTTTTTATTTAGTTACTTTTGAGTTTGATATTATATTTATAAGTTATAACTATAATATACAATACATTATTCACAGTAATTTTTTTTGCAATTTGATTATTATTTATTTATTAATATTTTTTATATAATTTAAAGATGGCTATTAAGGGGTGTGGGGACATAGCCCCCACGGCTTAGTAACGTTTAACAAGTGACGGGGACGCACTTTTTTTTAAGTTAATAGAGTCCCCCTACTTTAATTTTGCCAAGTCGAGCACTGCCTGTATGAACGAACCGATTCACTCCGTCCGCTCGGCCGTGCGTTTTAAAACAACTCTAACGAGAGGTATTTTTTTATTTTTTTATTTATTGAATAAATAATATAGTAACATACATTAGTTATTTAATTTACCCCATTAAACAGAGCCTGTGGCGAGGTAAATGAGTTGTTTTTCAACAAATAAAGTCTATAAAATATACATAGAAATTACAGTATTTATATAACTTATTTCCTAATTTGTCATAAAATACAGTTAAAGATTAAGTAACAACCAGTTTACAATAGTTCTTTTTCTAAATTCATAATGATTATTATTTACATCATTTACAATATTTTTGTATAATATATCGTATAATTTCATACGTCGCCACGTCGGTCTGCAACGAATACCGTCGACGTGCTCGGTATCACGTCTTACGTGTCCGCGTCGTCGTACGCCCGGGTGTACGTTACACGTCTGTCGACTGCGGCCGAGTCGTGTACGGCTTCGGCTACGAAATGAAGTGCAACGAGCGCGCGCGTGTAATTTTATCCGCGAGAAGTTTTAATGCAGTTACGAGCGCGTACTTGCACGTGTATAGGCACACGCGAGAGCTCACGTCGGGACTCGGCTGGTCAAGACGATCGTTTACCGAGCGACCGTACGAATGTATAATACGATGTTGTGCGCGGCCGAGAGGTAGAAAAACATGATAGGGGGGATCTCGTCTCAGGTAAAAACCAAAAAAAATTCAGCAGTGGATTTCCTCGCGAGTCATGATAATTTCTTTGAGTCCACTAAACAAAGTTGATTCCATTAAACGTTGATCGCGCTTGAAAATCACTAACGCTGTACCTGTACGATACCATATATATATATATATATATATATATATATATATATATATATATATATATATATATATATATATATACAGTGACGTAGTTACGGGGGGGGGAGTCTCGACCCCCCCCAGGAGTAAAATAAAATTAATTTTACGTCTGAATTGAATGTATTATACACCTAATCATACTAATAATTATATTTTCAATATTCTAGATTCAAAATTCAAATACAAAATATATTATGAAATTGCATTTTCAAGTCATAAATTACTGATTACGTAAGATTAAAGGGAGGAAATATTTATTTACCATCTATATTATTATGTATTTGTATATGTTTTTATTTTATTTTGTTATAAATTCTGCGATAACTGTAAAGAGCGTCACTCGGAATATAAAAAGTATTTTTTGAACCCTCAGACAGACAAAATTGAAAATACACCTCTGAATATATCGTATTAAGATATTTTTATTTTATTTATCGTATTAAAATAAGTCTCGCGATTTCGGTAAATTGATTTTACGCGCACCGTATAACAATAATATATCAACGGTCGATTCTATAAACCGCCGATTACGTCTGCAAGTGGGTTCCTGCACGTGTAGGCAATAAACAATCCGAATCGTTAACATTATTCCTTTTTTTTTTTTGCCCGATGACTAATCAATATTATTTATTGATAAAAATTATAGCCAATGACCGGATGACGTGTTTACACGTGTTCATTGGTGTGTGTGTGTGTGTGTGTGTGTGTGTGTGTGTGTGTGTGTGTGTGTGTGTGTGTGTGTGTGTGTGTGTATACCGACGATCAGGCTGCACGATTTTCGTGCGAAGTCGTAATCGTTTTTTTTTTACGTGCCAATTTTTTTTTTTTTTTGCATCGACGCGCAGAAAATTAACAGCGTTCGCGTGTTTTGCCTGGATATATAATACACGATCCGTGTGAAGACGATTTTCACCATACGACGGGTGTCTTTTAGCAAATCGCCATGCTGAAAATGCCCACGCAAACAGACATATACGCGTACGTTTATCTATTCCCGACGGTTTATCGTCCGGCATCGAAAGCATTTGTATATCACACGAACCATTTGACGTTCTCGTGTTGACTACGCGGTCCGAACGACCGAGTCGTACACACGAAAAAATTCACAATAACAACAATAATAATAATAGCCGAAAACACGCGGTTTCGTATAGATAAATTCTGCCGATTCGCAGCTTTGATTATCTCGGACCGTCTCGTTTTCACCTTACCGAACTAAAGAAAGTTTCGGAGTGAATTAGCATAGTATTAGGTACATATCTATAGAATCGTATACGTCGACGCGTGACCCGTCCGTTCATATAGTATAATATTTTATTTATTTTATTTATTCATTGAAATATATACGGACGATGCCCTTTGTAAGATACAATATGCGATTATAACGGGATAAAAGTATACACAAGAAAAATGATTAAATTTAGAAAATATACGGATAAATTAATCAAAGGTCTAAGAAGGGTCAACATTGGCGTTAAATATTAGCGTCTGCTGAAGAGGTTCATTGGCTAAATAATTTGTAGTGGCAAGAGGTAAGTAAAAAGAAGTATGGGATCTAGAAATATGCTGGGGAACTTTAAAAGGGATTTAAAAATCGAATTCCAGCAGCGTGTCTTTGGTCAGCTAGAGAGGCCGAGAATTGAAGTAACAGAATAATAGTCATGGGGGGGCGCAAGGGTTTTTAAAATAGAAACCAACGAACTTGAGGAATTTTTATGGGACCCGTTCAGGTTGGCTAATATTGGAGGCAGCATGGGGAGCCCAAACTAGGGCCCCATATTCAAAAATGGGTCTGCCAATAGCACAAAATAATAATTTTGGTGTTGAAATTGAACGGAAAATTTTGGCCAGCCTGTAGGCCGAAATATGTTATAATATAACGCAGTGACTCAAATCAGTAAAAGTCTTTGATGGTTGTGTTTTGAAGGATTTCGAGACATGCGGCAGTAAGAAGATAGCGACTCGTCATCGTTGTACGCGCAACAGTATATCAAATTTGTCGTGAGCATTTATCACCGGACTGATCTGTCTCTCACACGCGCACACACACTCTGAAGACGCTTTTGCTTTTCGTTTTTCGCGGATAAATCATCTAGGATACGAACGAAACACGCGTGCGGTCGATGAGCCGTGGTGATAAACCGACGACGTAGGAAAAACAAGACTCGCGAAAAACGGTGTTTAGGTAACACCGTATCGCGGCGAGATCTGCAGCAGTCGTTGTTATTATTGTCCGCCCGTCGTGCTGAGCGCAGTGATAATAATTATTATTATTGCTCCGGAAAAAAATTTACGTCACGTCATATTTTACGTGCGTTGGCGATTTCGCAGAGCGGTCGAAAAACAAAATCGCCGCGACGACGGCAGTCACGTCCTAGTGGGAGTCGGTATCTCCGTTCGTCTCCCCTCGCGGTATTTCCAAATACGATTTTTTCGTCCGTAACACACTTGCGATCGAGTCGATTTACTCGATCTTTTATCGTGTATTTATATCGACAATAAAAACTAATTGGCGCAAAGTCGAAAAAAAACTGTTTTGATTAGCTTATAGTTTAAAAAAAAAAAAAAAAAAAAAAAACAGTGGAAGACAAGCGGGCGTTGAAATTTGGCTTTTCAAACTCCAAAATTATCGTTTTGTTTTACTATATATTATATTCGATATTAAACCAAATCGTCGACGATAAAAAATTAACCTCGTACAGTATTATTTATGTGCCGTTCGGACGTGATTATGTTGATAGCGCAATTTTAAATTTGGAAATCCGCCCCCGCACCGGTGTACCATGATTTATGAGCATACGACACGTACCTACCTGTATCGCGGTACACACGTACGTTTAGACCGACGGTCGGCGACTGGCGGACCGCGGTCCAAATCCGGCTCCCGGAAGGCAGTAATCCGGACCTTCGACAGGTCTTTCTTTAACGGTTTGATAACATAACGTACGTTGTTTTAATTTCCATCGCGATTATTAAAAAATGGCGTCGTTTTGTGAAATAAATTTTCTACAAACTAGTGTATGTTAGGACAAAGTAAAGTAATCCTCCCTTCGTTTATACTGAAATTCAACGAGACCTCTTTTCGGCAAAAACGCCTGAGCCTCCTCACACGATTGGAAAATCATACTATATGGCTTGAACTGCTTGGAGAAAATTAATTTATTGTATAAACGTATTGTTTTATGCATATTAAATCATGATTTAAATATACGAATAACCAAAATATCTGAACCAGATTTCATGACAATATTAGTGATTTTCGGTTAACAAAATAATGTTCAAAATGCAAAACGAATCGTTCGTTTGACGACTTTTCTCGTTTCGCACCCGTCGACATAAAAACAAAAAAAAAGCCACGTGGCCGTTTCAGACGATGTGTGTGTGTGTGTGTTTTTTCGTCCTAACTGCTGTTTCTGCTGTTGCTCATCGTCACGGGTAGAAAAGACAAAGTATAAATACGTACGTCGTCCACGCCACTCGCGCACTCGGTACAGACAAAGCGAAACGTTTACGGGAGACTTATGTCTCTGTCGTAATCCTTTCGCGTCGAGACGTATTTACACCACCTTTGCCCGCCCCCGGGGGGTGGCGAACGAAATCTGTGTAGGAGAAAAAAATTCGTCATGGTATACGAGACTATATAACACTATATACTACCACTTTATACCATATACCACCATACTACTACCTAACGTACCACACTAACAGCGTCGAGACACCTGTACGTATTATTATTATTATTACTGTATATTATCGACTCACCTCCTATTCATCCGGCGAAGGGTCTTATTTTTTTTCCGTATTTTTTCCTACCCGATCGTCATTCCAGCGCGCATACCACCCTGACTCCTACATGTTATACATATATATTATATACATATTGTGTGCTCGCCGTATATCACGAAACTCTCGCATTGTCATCGCAGAGTTTTATTTTTTTTTTATTCTTCTTTCCCTCTTATTATCATTTCGAAATTGGGTACATAATAATATTTTCACTGTTGTGTGTACATTCATGCCATTTAGATCCACACACACACACACACACACTGCAGCACCCGTCACACGGTATACACACCCGCCTATACACACACAAATACAACACACAAATAAGCAGCACACACACCGCACAAACCCCTCGTGTCTCTTGTTCGTCGCCGGCGTTTTAAACGAGGCTTAGCCCCCTCTACGCCTCCTTCCCCGCATCATACTTGGTTTGTATACATCATCGATATGTGTGTCGAGGATCGCGCTAATAGACTCGTGTGTGTGTGTATATTGTATATCATATCGTATTATGTGTGTTCGGGAGAACGGGGGCGCGATCTCCGCGTACGGTTTTCGACACACTATGATAAATACATACGTAATAAAATATATAGCTGTTTAATAGTATAAAAGTGGTGCGTTATTTATAACGTAATATATCGTTCGTAATATCATCACGATGGCATTGCGGATCAACGCGATCGATCGACGCGAGATTTACGGGCAGTAGCCGTGAACGTATGAACGTTTTTGACGGGGTAATAAATGATAAAATGTAAACGTGATCGTTTTTATATACTACGCGCAGGATTGGATTAACAGCGATGTATTATTTATTTATTTATTCATTCATTCGATTTAATTCATATAAATATTACGAGAACTGGGCCCCACTGAGAGTACTCGTGGGGGGGGGGGCAAGGAGTTCTAAATATAATTACATCGATAAAATACCCTAATACCCTGTTGCAAAAAAAATTCTGATTACAATTAAGTATAATAATCAAGATTTTAAACGTGATTTATTATTATTATTTATTTTTTTATTTAAAAAACACGACATTTAAAATCTGTACAACCTTTTGTACAATAAGCAAATTCGCAAAACAATCAGAAAAAAAAGACAATATGTAATGAACATGATCACGTGACAAGGGAAGCCATCCAGTTATAATTATATAGGACCCTTTATGAGCAAATTTTTTTTTTTTTAAGTGGCCAGACCAAGAGATCACGACACCAACGTCTTTTGACCGCCGTGGGTAAAAGAGTATTGATTTGAAATGAGTGGGTTGAAATGGAGGGATAATCTGGAGTGGAATTTTTCGTAGTGTGTTAAGGTTAGGTTTTCGACGGTTAGGTTTATTGTTAAAAACGATTACTGCTCATAGACATACCTCGTTGACATCACTCGAAACGGAATATTTTATGACAACAACAACAGCAACTATTGCGTTCTGTCCACAATAGATACGTAACAACGCGTTGTAATAGAAAAATATTTAGTTGCAAATATTATGAGAGGCGAAAATCAAGCGCTTAAATTCACAGGTTAATCCGTACTCGACTATTATACGCAATCGTTAAAATATACACGCGGACACGTCACGCGCACACACACACACATTCACATAATATAAATATCACAAACCGATGTATGCGTTTTGTAGACGACGAGACACGCTCGCGATCATAATACTCGTATATCATGAGTAGAGGTCGGATTTTTATGATTTTACACAATTTTGTTTCTAGTCTATGCAGTTAAATGGGGACGAGAAATGTTTACGATTTATGAAACACAGAAGTCATGGGAAAAAATTTATTTTACATAAAAAAGCATATTTTAGGGGAGAATATCTGAAAATTTTATCGTAATATCGGCATATTATAATGAACATATTTCACGTATATCAACTCTTTGATAAATGCAATGTCGACTAAATTTGATTAATATCTGGGTTTTATTAAAAATTAATCTCCAGGTACACTTCCGGAAAATTATTCACCGACTATGGTGTAGCCGACTTGCAATATTCTCCAGTGACATCGGTTGATGTCAAACGGTCCTTTGGCATATATTATACAAAAACATTCTTACAAACCGGCGGCGTACTAAAATGACACCAGAACACATTGAACAATATATTAATTAGTATATATTATATATCAATAATTAAAAATTGTTATTGTAAAATTAATTAAACTAAACATGTGTTGAAAACCAAATTAACAAAAAATAAATTTAATCTGATTTTTTATTTTTTTTTTATTTAAAGAATATTTTGCATAATTAAGGACATAAAACATCGTACATCTGGTATTTAATAAAATAATATTAAGAGAATATATTGCCTATTTTATGCGACATAAAAACATCACATTTTAAGGATTTTAAGAGAATACATATAAATCCGACCTCTAATCTTGAGCATAGAGTCGTTGTTGTATTACGACGAGTTCACAATCTGAAATCTAAAACATTATGTTTCCGAGCCGCGCGACTAAACGAAAAATAACCGAATTAAAATAATACGCGAGTGTGTGTGTGTGTATTGCACCGGTGCACATTGCGACTCGCCCGCAGTATAAATATTATAATAAACAAACCTCGAGTTCGTTATTTTTATCGAGGACGTGTTGCACTCGTTTCAGCGGGCTGGTGTTGTCCGGTAATTTATGGAACGCGTGTAATTTTAATTTTCCTTCGTCCGCCTCCCCACTGTCTCCTGTGACGCGTGTTTTGACTAGGTATAATATTATTATTATCGGTCGCGGGCGCATCGTAAAATATAATATAATATAATCGAACGGATTTATCGCCTTGACGGCTCGCGTATAATATAATATTTTATCGTGTACCTAACCCGCTGAAAACGACGTCCCGTGCTGCGGTTTTTTCACTTTGTTTCATTTTTTTTTTTTTTTTTTTTTTTTTCATATTTTTATTCCTTTTCGCGGACGTCGCGTTCTCGCGGTTCAACCGGTTCGTGTAGTGCGCCGCGGTGTGTATTAAGGTAGAAACACACTACTGTCACGTGACGTGAAATCACGTTGACGTGTCACAACCGTGATCAGCCGTGATATCACGTTTAGAAATACACTATTTTCGTAAACTCTTGTCATGCCTTTCACCATTTCGAAGTACTTGCCTATATTTAAACAGTCAACACTGTATATTTGATACGAGCACTTGTCAGTTTATATATTTTTAACTGTGGAAAGTTTGAGTTCATCGGATTCGTCAGTTTGGTAAACTGTCGCTGCTTTTGTGGTCTTCGACGATGACGAGAAAAACAAAAGGTCGACAAGAACACAGGTCCGTGATATAAATTAGCGTTAGTCAGATCTATTCTCGAATACGGGGCTCCTATTTGGAACCCATACACCAAAACTGATATCGATTCCATCGAACGCGTTCAAAATAAGTTTTTAAAATTCATAGCTTTTAAATTCAATTTCACCATTGATAATCACGATTATACTCAAATTAGGTCTTTTCTTCAGCATTCCAGCCTTATCCTCCAGACGTGAAATAGCTGATATATCTTTTATTTGCAAGTTAATTAATGGCATCATCGATGATCCTAACCTTCTAAATTGCATCCCCTTTACTATTCCAGTCAACAATTACCGTTCCACATCATTGTTCTACATTCCTGTATATAGCACAAACTATTTAAAATACTCACCGATTCCTAGGGCTATGGCTCTATGCAACAAACTTTTTACGAGAGTTGATTTTTTCTACTCTTCGTTAAGGGAGATATTAAATGCTCACATGAACAATGTGTATACGTAATGCTGGGTATGCCTTCAATTGTAATACAATTCGCCTACAGATTTTTTGTAATTTTTTTAAGCCTATCTATAAGATATTTATTGTATGTAATATTGTATTTCTTGTATTTGTATCCAAACTATCTGTACTGTTGGGTCTCGGCCCGTTTTATTCCACTGAATAAACTATTATTATTATTATTATTATAAATACCGAAATATAAGAGTTGCGTGAGTTTCGAAGGCTAGTTCAAGAGCTACGAAACGATTCGAAACGTTTCCGTACGTATTTTAGAATGACAACAGAACAATAATTTGATTACGTATTCACATTGTTTCGTTAGAATTTTGAATTTGGACATTTCGCGAGAAAGTTTTGTTTGGAAAATTAAACGTACCCGATATTTTTAGTTCTTGCCCAATTTCTTTCCGTGCATTTTGCCGATTATGTTGATCTCGGTAATCATATGACCCAGGGTCATATAGGAAATTATGTTCCCTAACTTTTTCAATGAGCATTTCTTCCGTTTTTGAATTTTCAATTTAGAACGAAACAATAGTATGAAACACTAGTTTACGTGTTGTCACGTGAGTCACAAATGTGCAAACTTTCAGAAAATAGAGACGTGATTTCACGCGTGAGTTAGGTAACGTGACGTGATAAGCATGACGTGATAACAGTGTGTTTCTGATGATTTCAAATAATATTATGTAAAATGCATAGATATATAATGGAAAGAACATGACATGTATATTAGTTACATAGCGGACAGCGTTCTCGAATAAAGTAGAGAGAAAGCAATATCAAAATCATATCTTCTATCCTACTCAGCAAAAAATGTCTTTTTTCTTCCATGAATTGTGTGTTTTGCCATGCGTTATATTCATAGATATGCGTCTAATATTTATGACTATAGTAAACATATTGAGCTATATACAAAGTGATATATTTGATAAATGGACTTAAATTTAAACCACTGCTAAATAGTTTATGTTTTGAAATCAGTTTAGTACCAAACCTTAGACCTTCATCTTTACCATTCATAATATTATTTTATCGCCCAACGTATTTCGAATGAGTTTTATCATGTGGGCCCGGTCATAGAAAGCAAATACTTTTTATTATGCGATAGGATTCGCAAAATGGTGAGTTTGAAATGGTGATTCACGAGGTGTTCTATCAAATAGCTCAAAATCAGCTCCTAATGAAGAACATGTTGATGGAAAATCTACAACATTTCTTCAAAAATTAAAACTATAGTTAAGACACTTTTTATCAAAAAAGGTAAGTAATTTACAATTTTTTACTAATTACATTTGTTGTAATATACAGATAAAATGTTGGTTAAACGACCTATGCAGAAAAATATTAAGTATCTACAAAGGTATATTAAAAACTTGAAGTAGGTAATTAATAATCAGCTACAGAGTTTTTTTTCTGAATGAAAAAGAAAACAGTTTTTTAACTGCAATACAGTACGTACCTTTTGAAATTACATAATGAGTCTTCCATATTTATGTTAATATTATGTACATGATAGTATTTATATATTGATATACCTATTCATTTTTCTTATAAATATTTCAAATATTAACAAAAAAATATTAATTTTCATGGAAGAATAATATGAAGTCATGGATTGAAAATTGTTTTGCTGAGTGAGACAGCTGAAGATCTTGGAACGTCTGATAACCAATATGTCCTATCCATTATATTATATTATCTATGGTAAAATGGCACGCCGCACTTTTTCCCTGTCACGCTAGCTCACGTGACAATGTGTGATTTCACGTGACGTGACAGTAGTGTGTTTCTCTACCTTCACTCGCGGTGTGTATGCCCATAATATCGCGTCGTGTCGGTCGGCGTGTACAACACGACTTGTGGGGGGAAAAAAATAAATAAATAGATTAACTTCCCTCTCTCCACCCCCCGCTTCTGTCTCAGACTTTTAAAACAGGTAACATAAAAATAAGCATATAATATAATACCTATGTATATGACGTATATGTAAGCGAACGTGTATGTATACACACATACATAGATCGATACACGACTGCCTCGTTATTATTGAAAATTTACCGAGCGTTTTGCATATCATCATTATTACCATTAGTATTATTATCATTAATATGCACTCAGGGTCGGTGTTATAATATCATATATACATGTATTATCGTAATATACAAGTGTTATTATAATCAAGTCGCGTTTTTTTTTTTGTTTTTGTTTTTGTATTTTTTTTTCATACGCGCTGTGTAATTATCGCAGAACACTCCATTACTGCGTCGAGCCGAAAATTACGTTTCTTAAGGTACCTACTTAACGACGATGTCCGAGCGATGCACCGGGCGTGCATATACTTACATGCACGTACGCGCTGACCGGCCCGAGGTGCCAAAGTTTCAAACGCGTGTAGTATTACTCCTCCTCCCCAGCCCACCACACTAGTAATTGGCGATTCCCGAGCCCGGTGTTTTTCGGCTAAACATAAAATATCGCAATGGCAGTGTCGGGTATAAAATTAAATCATAACCACTGCGACCGTTTTCTCTTTCACACAGTTTTGATTTTTGATTAGTTCAAATATTCACATTTTTCAAAATGAATACAAATTTCATTTTGAACAATATTAATAATAATAATAATATTTTTGAGTTATTACTTCGTGATGAGTTGAAAACTTAGTCAAAACCCACTATAAAAAGTTTCACTCCAAATTACTCCATCATCCGAATCCTCTGATTGCAAACCAATTCTCAGCCACAATCCCCGATAATCCTCCTCGCGATCTCCTAAACTAAAAACACCATTCGCACGATGCTTACCTATGGACGCGTACCTTAAATCGATCGCGTGGTGTGGCCAATCGGTGGCGGCTCTTGAGAAGCCACAAGGTGTGTGTGTGTGTGTGGGGGGGGGGGCAAAAATATTTTGCATATACTTACAATTCGCATACATATTCCATTTATTTTTTCCTATTGCTCGATACATGAGAAGTTATTATAAGTTCTATAAACTTTATACCACAATCATATCCATGTTTTCGCAGAGGTAACTTCGTATTAGACGTTCTACAAGAGTTCCCGGTTTAAGTTACTAGCCAAAGACAATAAATGCGATTTCTCATAAAACATCACAAGGCATGTTTACTCTTCAAATAATTTTGACAATTTATAATTATTAAATTATAAATTAATTAAATTAAATTAAATTATATAATTTATAACTATTGAATAATACGATAATTTTTTTTTTTTTTTTACGGACCCCGCTCACGTATTATTTTAGTTTTCCGGACTCCAGTAGAAACCACTTGCCGACCACTGCAGCAGTGTAGAGGCTATTCGCCGCTTACTGTTACGGTTGCGGTCGGGGGGGGGGGACCTTCGCGTCTCCTCCTCGTCGAATTCGGCTTAGCGGTACTCAAGCGTCTCTCTCGGTTCTCGAGCGTAGCCTTTGCCTTAGCGGCCCGAGAATCAAGGACCCCGGACTCCCCCCTCCCACCAAATACAAGGCCTTTTTTTAATATTGCGATCGGTGCTCGACGTGCGATTCACAGTGCCACGGTGTGTGCGACGTATCTTCCGTGGAGTTGACCACGTGCGCGCGAACCCGTACATGACGTGTATTTATATAGCTTTGCGGCCGCACGACAGACGCCACACGGCATCCAGACTTGACGTACGCCGCCGACAGCTGTGCGCTCGCGAGCGACGTGGTCGTCTTCGTCGTCGTCACGGCGCGCCTTACACGGGGGTTTCCGCACGCGTTCGCGGCACGACGACGACGACGACGACGACGACGACGACGACGCGCGTATTATTATTAGTACGCGTAACACACGCGCCGCCGTCGCCACCGCCGTCGGACTCGAGAAAATGAAAATAGCCGTGTCTCTCCGGGAGAAAACACGTGTTGTGCGCGCGACGGGCGCGTTTCGAAAAAACAGACACCAATTATATAACACGTACATACGAATATATAAATACGGCCCCCGCGCCGGATGAAAGTCTGCCAAAACCACGCGGGCGCGCGCGCGCACACCTGGACCGGAGGAGGACGCGAGAAGAAAAACTCGCACCGCGTACCGTATGCTCCGTATGGAGCGCTTACGCGGGGAAAAAGAAAAAATAAACGAAAAAAAAAAATAACGAATAAATAACCCCGTCTCGAGGTCTAAACATAGTTTCGTACTGGCGTCGCCCGTCATTACCGTACAAATACACGAAATACGCATGGGACAAAACCGCACACACGATTGTAAAACACTTTACAGGCCATTACCCCACACGGGTTTATCGGTTGACGATACATACATTATATTATTATTATTATTGTTATTATTATTAGGCCATTATTTTGTGTCGTCTAGGATTTCCCGATTTCATCTACTGTCGTGTCTATTGAATACACTTGTTCTAACTCAACTAATAACCTAACCTAACTAATCACAATGAACAAATTTGCAGTTCGTTAACTTTTGACTTTCAAACCGTTGCGTCCAACCGTCGTTACGTATATATTTTAGATTCTGAGTGAAGCGAAGAATCTTATAGTTTTACAATGATATTTATTTTATTTTTATTTTTTTATTTTTTTTTTTCTGTAAACACTTTTTCGTATAGAAATCCTTGTCCAAAAGTTTCGTCCAGCAACTTTTTAGATTCGAAATTGAACTGATATGGTACTTTAAGAAGGTCATTTTTCCAAAATCTCCATAGTTTTTCCAGTAATCAAGAATAACGATCGAAAAACTGAGTAAAAACGGTAAAATCGGTAAAAATCCGCCGTAAACGAGATTTTCACTGTTCAGATTTTAGGTATTTAGTCATAAATCGAAAAGTATTGAAGCTAGAAACTTGAAAATTTTATCCAATATCAAATACATACTTTTTTATATTGGACAACATTTTCAGAACAATTATAGCACTTTTGACTTGAATATAGAACTTTTAATTTACCAAATTGTTTGAAAGTTTTTATGTAATATAATTTTAAATATTTGACAAAAAGTTCTGAAAATTTAATACGAACTTTCTCATATACCTACCTAATTATCCTAACAAAAGTTCAAAAATCGTGACTCAGGATTTTTTTTTTATACACACTTTAATAGATTATTATACGATATTTTTACGATATTGTCTGATTTCTTTTAAGATTATTTCTAATGAAATATTGAGTATTTGTCAGAAAGTTCTGAAATTTTAATACAAGTTTACTCTTACACTAAACTATCGTCAATACCGAAAAAATATCAATATATCGTGACTCAAGATTTTTTTCCAAGCATTTAAAAAATCATACAAATAACCGTAAAATACGTAAACAGTATTTAAATAATAATATATTATATCATTACACTGAAGCTTTGCTCAGAATCGTTTTGTACTAAAGAAATGAGTCATCATTTCTTTAAAACTTAATACGTTCATCACCAATATCTTGTCCGAGGACCGGAGGGACGAAGGCCGAACTCGTACCACCATCATCTCACTTAACAGCTTTTTTCATCTGTACGGTATCGTACTATTTTCGTGTGCGGTCTATTGGGTTAGGCGTTTCGTGCGGTGGATCGGGTCGTGTTTTTTCTGCGGTCACGGAAAGCACCGTTTCGTACCCCCGTGCGCGACCAACTCGTACGCGTATGTAAGCGCGGACAGCTGAAGCGCACGCGGTTTTTCTCCGTCCGACGGCGGCCGTTAAAGGCTCTGCGCGCGCGTTTTAAAATTAGCCGCAGCGTTCACTATCGTATACGCACAGCTGGTACGGCTGTGGTAAACGCGCACGGGAAGTCTTGTAGAGCACGTGCACGTAATAATAGTCGTATAAAACATGTACATGTGTGTGTGTACGCACAGACGCGCGCTGGTTAAAGCGTAAATACTCTTTGAATATTACAACGCGCGCGGCTCGGCGGCGGACGCGTTCTCTGCGGTCCGATCCGACGGGCATACGACGAATTCTAATCGTTCGCACGCTCTCTCTCTCTCTCGTCTATATATATAATATATACGACGAACACACACGCGCGATATATCCGAAAGCGGAGGAGCAGGCGGTGGACATGTGTGACGAGACGGTATGCGTGTGTGCGTACGATATGGGATTGCCAAGACTCCGGCGGCGCGGCGTGGAGAATCGCCGCGAGTGTGATGCTGCTGCTGCTGCTGCTGCACGTGTTTTATAATAAGTGATGGGATTATTATTACTACTGTCATTATTATTATTATTATTATTATTATTTTACTAAGCTATTTCATAGCTTTTATCGCGGGCTTTGAGCGTGGCGATCGAATCAAGAAATTCCGTATCGAAAAAAAACCTAACACGCGTTTTTTTTTTTTTTTATGCATGAAGACACTTTTTCTTATCGAAACACCGGTCCGAAAGTTTCATCCGGCAACTTTTTTGAACGGAAATTTTGTCGATACGGTACTTTTGAGAGCTTGAGTTCGGAAAACAGAACGTTCGGATACTCTAATTTTATTTTAGTTCGGATAATAGAGGGTTCTGTATCCGTATATTATGTACACGTACACACGCGCGCGATATATCCGAAAGCGGAGGAGCAGGAGATGGACATCTGCAGTGCGTGTGTGTGTACGATATGGGATTGCCAAGACTCCGGCGGCGTGGAGAATCGTCGCGAGTGTGATGCTGCTGATGCTGCATCTGCACGTGTTTTACAATAAGTGATATGATTATTATTATTATTATTATTTTATTATATTTTCGGAATTCACTACTGTGGCAATAACGACGGTAATAATAATATTAATAATATTTTAACCACCACGCGCTCGCCACAGCTACCCGATCGAGTATTATTTTCAGAGCGTGTGCACGCGGGCAAACGAATACACACGCGCGTCATGGTGTACGCGACGACCGCTTCGTTTATAATAACTAATAACGCGTACCTACATAAAATATAAGACGACTCCAACGGCGATCGATTAACTCGCACCGAGCCGGAGAAGAGTGGAAATAATTCGCACGCGCTCGTTCACCTTTCGTTTCTATATGAGAGCTGATATTATTCACAAGTTTATTCACTCGCAGGCCAGATGGGGTGATCCACTCGGTCCCTTGAAAATTGAAAGACCGCCGCCACTGTTCCGCTGACGTAATAAATTCGTTGATGAAAAATAAATTGTACACACACACACATTTACGCGTGCGGCGTGTGTGTTCTGTGTAGAGTAGGGTTGCCATCCGTCCCGATATATCGAGACTGTCACCGATATTGAGCTCTCTGTCCCGACGTCCCGAAAAAAGACCAAAATGTCCCGATTCACGAATCCCAAACAAAAATAGGTTGTTTTTCAAATTGTTACTAGTTCTATTTAAATCTTGTACCGCTAAACGTATACGATTAGAATCCAATTAAGTCGTTATCGCAATCGTGATTAATGGATCAAAATCAATCACAATCAATGGATTTATTTTTTTAAAGAAAATGGAAATCACGAAAGAAAATGCCAACTGTTGAAATTGTGGGAGTATTTGTTTGCAATCCCTGCACACAATGCGACAGTGGAAATAGTTTTTTCATTAATGTCGGATCAGTGGATTGATGAACGAAATCAGCTGCTTCTAGAGACTATGGAGTCGATTTTTCAGTGTCAAATTAATTATAACATGACTTGCCAAGAGTTCTACCAATATGTTAAAGGGGAGAAAGAACTGTTGAAATAAGCAAAAATCTTCTGAAAAGTATGCCCATCCAAGTACTTCTGCAATAAATCAAAAATAAATAAACAGATAATTTATCCAAAATAAAGATCTCTAATTTTTATTTCGAAATTGAGTATTTTTATACCCTCTATCCTAGAATTACTAGAATGTCCCGACGAGACTCTAGCCAAATATGGCAACCCTATAGTGTAGAGTGACGACTAGGATTTGGGCGCGTGCAGAAGCAAATGTCGACTTTAGCGTGTACGGTACTTTTTAAGAGGCTAAAGTCTCGGTTTACAAAAGTAGTAAATTTTTATTATTATTATCATAGCCCCCCTCGGTTTTCGGGCACTAAAAAGTCGTACGAAGGATGTGACATGGCCTCGTCGCCGGTGCAGTTAGTACGCCATTCGAGCAGTCGCACGTATACCTACGATAATTTTAATGTCTCAGACGCGTGTGTGATATTTTGTACGTGTCGGTACGCGCATATTTCACGGGTTCTTTTTATTATTATTACACCACGCAAATACTGAAACACATGTCTCCGAAGGTATGTCGTCTCCAACGCTTATTTCTTTCTGGTGCACTTCGTTTGACTGCGAAAATGATCGACGATCGCGTTTTGAAACAAAATCACCGCAACTCAAAACGAAAATGTCTAACGAATGTTTAAAATAATATATTATTCATTGGATTACGGTAGGTATGATTACGTTATAAATTATAGTGTGCGACGAATAATTATTACGTTTGTTTTGTCGCCTGTTGTACGAATATAAAATGTAGAATTCACTTGTATTTACCGCGTACCTATCAGAGCTGTATGAATAATATATATGGTATTATGTCGCGGTAGTTAAAATTGCATTTAAAAGTATACGCCGGTGACCTTAAATACGAAAAAAAACAAGTGTCCTTCTCTTGGCAGGCCATATGCCTTTTGCGGACGATCCGTTTTTTTTTTGTTTTTTTTTTTAAATTTATATTTCGTGCGTAGAAAAAAAAACAAAAACGATACGTGTGGTTGGTATGGTACGTAGGTACGTCGCGTATTAGAGAAACGCTACTTACTTTTTGGGCGTACGATTATCGAGACGATTTTTTTTCGTTCCACGTCCATCACAATCTGGTTTCGTTTAGTCCCCGGATACCGGGAACCGTTTATCTCGCGACCAACGTTTTTCATGCCGCCGCCGCCGTACAACAGCAGTTAAAATCCCATACGGTGTAGGAAAAAAAAAGGAACAAAATTATTATGAGTACACACACATATCTATAAAAATTCTGATGATTCCTCGTCGCCCGGCGTCGGGACTCGAACGCATAGTTTATTGTTATTATCATTGTCGTTATTATCATTATTATTATTATTATTATTATTGTGGTTGCTGTTTTTTTACACGAGGCGTATACGAGTACGGAGGCGACGGCCGTGCGTTGCGGTGACGTGTTATTATTATTATATTACTGTTTTATAGTACACACATTGTTACGTAGATTATTATATAGCGGTGGTCGCCGGGATCGCGACGCATTACGGACCGTTTCATCGAAAATCGTCGTAAAAAAAAATATGTTTTGCACTTTGATCTCTGCAACGTGAAATATTACGACGAACGCACACACACGCATTATAATAACACGACGACGAACGGCTATAACGCGCCGCGGCAGAGACGACGGAAATAATAATCGTGTTACGCACACGTGTAGCGATTCCCGTGCGTTTCGTATGGCCTATAGCAGGGGTCACCAACTGGCGCACCTAGTTTTTGAATTTCCATGATATAAATATGAAAAAATCCTATAAGATAAGAATGCACTGTCGGGCGGTAAGTTCATATTGACATAGAATCCATTATAATCGATATTATTGTATAATTAATACTGGAAAATATGGGGGGGAGTTGAACCCCTATGCCCCCCTCGTTTACGTTCCTGGGGTTTGGGACCGCGGGATTTTCGGTGCGTTTCAAAACGGATCTCTATAGAAATTAGTTGGTGACCATTGGCGTATTTAGGGATTTTCCGCCCGTAGACACTTTCCGATGCGCCGCCTCTCCCTCCCCCCTCCGCCTCTCCTAAAACGTTTCATAAAACGCATTCGAATCCACAGTTTGAGGATCGATGATTTGATCGATCATTTGATCGATGATGCCCCGGGAAATGTGTTAACATTGCTGCCGGGAAACTTATGTATAATAACTTACCTAGGTATACATTATCATTTTGTAGTGTGATATTATGTAATCAACAATGTATTAATATATTACTTATATTGTTTAAAAATGATAGAATGTATTATTAATTGTTATGCCTAATTCAAATTATACAATTTATATGTGCCCCCCCCTGTCAAAATATCCAAGATCCGCCCCTGTATACACGTATAAGTTTATTATAATATATATCGTGTAACGTGGTCGGGAGTGACCTTATTATAATAAGGTATTATAGTACACTAATATTGAGTTGGACCCGGTAAGAGTTTCAGGTCTTTATGGATAATAATTCCGTAGCTGGGGGTGGAGCACGATCGCTAGAGGATTCTTATCAATAACAAGAACGCGGTTTTTCGATCACGCCTAAGATGAAATCATATAATATTATACATAACACGCCACGAAATAAATAAATCTCGTTTCGTCAAATTAAAAACTCGACTATTATTCGTAGTTGTTACGCATTAAATATAATATCGAGTTAAATTCGTTCGTAAGAAATATCGTTTACTGCACTCTATTGTTGCCGGGCGTCAAATCGATAAATAAATTTAATACGGTAGAGATAGCTTTCAATACGATATAAACAGCTATTTAGTAAGTCGTCGGTGTTATGCGTCGAACTGCATTGAATACGATTTACTGGGTGTTAATATGTGTCGAACCCGTGTTATACCTACGCCTATGTGCGTATTATCAGCGTTATCAATTTCACGTGAAATAAATCGGATTAACGTATGATCTAGAGTTAAGAGTTTAATCATGATGTGTATACGTTTCTCTAGGACACCTTGTGGCTTGTACTCGTTTATATTCCATACGTACAGGATGTACTTGGTAACACGACGGTTTACAATGTTAATCAGACAATCGAGACGATGAAAAACGTACGTTTGAACGGCCGTTTACGATACACCCTGTACTCGACACGGCATATTATCGCAAGTCTAATAATGACGTGTTAATTTCATGTAAAATTATTTCGTTTTTTTTCGAAATTTTTTTACCCTGTACATTTTTTATGCGTGATAATTGACATACGATTATTATAGAAATCTTATTGTGTCTAGGTCGGCTACCGTAATTAAAATATCGGGTGTACGTGAACAATAACTACTATTAACGCATACCACAGTGTGTATCAAATAACGTGTACACATGTTATTGCTTACACGATTTAAACGAACGTAGCCAGTCTAGAAAAGCTAATACGCTTTTTCGGGAATAATATCATCGGTCGTGATATAAATAAATGTTCAAGGTAGTTATTTCTCGAAAAACACACGTCGTCAGTGCAGCGTTTTCTCGCTCCGGCAGATTATTCCTACGACGTGTGTGCACACATTTTATTATATTTCAGCATTTACATATTCGCACGCTACGCTAATGTGTCGTTATAATATCGTGTACAGCGACGAGGGCAGAGGAAAGGTTAGTGCACGTGCATATGAAATTGAATTCAAATAGGTAAATTAAGGCGGAAAAAAAACACCGTTTATAATATTATTATCGTAAAAAAAACATTAGCACCGACGACGCTGAACACTTAATATAATTGAATTTAAATCAGAGTTGCTCTCCAATGTTTTAAATACCTCGGAGTAAAAATGTCAATAATAAGAATATTACGCATCAGGAGGTGAATGAAAGAATTATGTGTGGGAACAGGTGCTATTATATAGTCAAAATACTAAAATCAAAATTACTTTCAAGGACATCTAAAATTCTTATTTTTATCTGATTTCGTTATTCATTAATTTGACAAAATAAGTTTGGTAAACAAACGATTGGCCATTTCACTGACGGGGGGAAAAAAATACTAATACATCTAAAATAATGATTTTCTAGCATTTCGAACACTAGAAAAGTGATTATAGTTTTTTATTATTATTTTTACTAGTAAAAAAATTGACAAGATTTAAAAATATCGTGCAAAGTAAATGATAGCTCGGATCATAAATCTTAACGATATTTTTCCTTACCATTGACTCGGTTTATTTTCTAAAGTTCTAATTTCAAAAAGGTGCATTTATCAGGACCGTTTATAATCGTAATACATCTTTCAACGACGTTACACGACTCGAAGAGGCAGATTGCACGTTATTACCAGATGATAATTATTTATATACGATTGAGTAAACGGGCTTCGTTTCATTAGCTTTTAAAGTGTAAAATATTGTTATTTTTTTTTTTTTAATTGTTTTCTGATGTGACATCACAAAGCTTCAGAAAACAGTTGCAGCTCTCTAGGCGCGGGCGCCTTCTCCGCCTCAATCCGGCGCTGTTTATTTTTGACGAATATAACATAAATGAAATAATTTTTATCGATGAAAAAAAAAAAAAAGAAGGAATTCGAGAAATATATTTCGTGTTAAACGTGCTGGTAAACATCGCGTCACTCCGTCACATCGACCCATGTGCGTAATAATTTTTTGGTACGTCCAAATCGTACTCGGATCACACAGACCGCCGTTTTGTGGCCGTGTAAACGTGTACACGTACAACCTTGCGGCAAGACGTCGTCGTCGTCGTCGTCGTGACGAGCGAGCACGGGTTTCGTCGGCCGACGATATAATATTATATGTGTGTGTGTGTGTGTGTGTGTGTGTGTGTGTGTATGTGTGTGTGTGTGTGTGTGTGTGTACGATGCGGTCGTTTGGGACCGGGCGAGATTTACGGCGCGATAAGCAAACGACACGTTATTGTTTTTTCAGAAGAATCCTACGAGTCGAGGTACACGACGCGCGTGCGGTACAAGGCTCGTTTTTACTCCGACTGCACCGCTACGGCAATATGCGAGACACGAGTCACAACACACTGACACACACACACACACACACACACACACACACACACACACACACACACACACACACACACACTCGTCGCAATACAACACACACGATTGGTGCGTTTATATATGTATATTTTGTATGTATGCGTACAAACACTGGTCGCCGCGGCGATATACAATATTTTGTTAAAATGTGTTCGTTTGTTTTCTCTCTCGGTCCCACGGGGAGTGTATATCATACGATCCGATACGATCTACAGCACGGGTCCGTCTCTCGCCACCCGTCCGCCGACGCGAATCGACCGGATTTAAGACGATTTCGGGTCTCTTCGTGTCACTGCACTACAAACGACAATAGATAGTGTACAAACACACTCGTTCACGCTGCGGATATGCGCCGAATCGCACGAGTAGTAATGTGTACTTTACGATTCGCATATATCGCTGCGGTCTAGACTTTTTTCGTATCCGACCGTCGTACACGTGCGACGGGTCGAAGAGTTTGGTCCGCATTTTTCAAAAAAAAAAAAATATATATATGTACTTGTATAAACCGCGTAGTTCGAATGAAATTTACAAAACGGTAAAGGTACGGTTTCCTATCTGCGCCTGGACGCGACGACTAGTCGCAACTACTGATCTATGCAGTGGTGTATTGGTAAATAAATTTATGGGTATACGCACTAATAAAATATGTATATTCCACCTAAAAATTTTCTCGCTCCGCTCGAATTGTTTTTTCTCCGTAGTCGTTACACTACAATAATTCACTTAATCCCTTATATTATATTATTTTATTTCTTTATTAAATTTTCAGTATTTTTTTTATTCATATTTTTATAATAAATTAATAAATAAGTAAACCTCAACCAAAAACCACATAATGGATAACGACAATGCAATTTTGTAACCTAAGTACTTAACAAAAAATGTTATTGCGAGCTACAATTTTTCTAAATATAACCTTGGGCAAGCTCTATATATTTAGCCCACTTAGAAAAAAATTTAAAACATAATAACAGTAAATATAAAATAAAACAATATATTTAATAATAATATTAATACCTAGGTATACAATTTATATTAAATATTAATATATAACAATACAAACTATAGAATTTTCCACAAAGATTTTTTGTGTTCAATATTGGGTTCATCAGTTTTCAATATCTTTGTTCTAGTATCATCAGCATCTCTATGTTGGCTTATTAGCCATGACTTAACATATTCTTCTGGATTCCATTGATTCAGAGGTGGCCCGTTTATATTTAAAAACATTAAGTTTGCGATATTTGATATTGTTAACTTATTTCTGAGATCAGTGCATATTAGATTTAAAAGACTAAAACCTCTTTCACAATCTGCTGTAGAACAGGGAAATGTTTTAATGCAATTTACAAGCTCCAGAATAGTATTTTGAAGACCATTACTATCCAAGTATACCCGAAAACCATTTATTGCATTGTCTTTGTTCAACATAAAACGTTGACATAAACGTTTAATTTCTTTTTCGCCGTACCTTATATCTACATTTGAAGGCCAAGTGGTTTTGTCAATTATTGAAATATCTTGAACTAAATTGAAGTCATCTTCGTTTTCTAATAATCGTTCTTTTAAATTATTGCATATACTAGTAATAAATTGATTTTTATTAATTGGTACCATTTTTGAGAAATGAGATAACTTTATATTTTTGAAAGTCATATCTCTTTTTGCAATTTCAGCTGTTCTCATGTGATCACCACTATTATTTTTAAAAGATTCTATAACTCGTATTGTTCTTTTGATACTACTGTCAGCTTCTAAAAGTGTAGTTGTTTGCTTTTGAAGATGTAATGATAAGGTAGATAGTTCAGAAAGTACATCACACATTAATGATAAATCTAGTAAAAATTCTGCACTACATAATTTGTTATACAAACCCAAATATTTTGATCTAGATTTTGAGTCTTTTGTTGTATCTGTTGATGAAGATAAAAAATGATTGCATAAAGCAGGGAATGTTCTCCACACTGCCTGAACAGCTCTCCAGCTACTAGCAACCCATCTTATGTCAAGAACCCTTCCAATTTTTAAAAAAATAATATCCAACTCACTGCAAATTTCTTTAATTTCATTTTTGTTTTTTGGCGAATTGTTGTACAAAACATATAATGAATCAATAAATGATTTAAAATGGTTTATAGCATTCAAGTCCTTCATAGTGTCATTTACTGCTAATTCAAGTCTGTGGTTCAAACAATGCCAGCTGAAAATCAAAGGATATTTACTCTTCAGTTGTTTGGCAACTCCTTTTTTTTTACCAACAAGAACACTTGCACCATCGCTAACAAAAGAAATCCAATTATTTTTTAAAAAGTTATCATCAAATCCAGATTTATGTAGGCAATCAATGAGCTGATTAACAATATTGTCTGCAGTTTGTAGATGAAGCTCAACAAGGTCCAAAAAAATTGAAATTGGGTCTTCTGATGATATTGATGTTTTAATGTATACTACCATTGTAGATAAAGTGCTTAATGTTGTGGACTCATCAATTAAAACAGATATTTTTGAACCAGATTTAACAATATTACTCACAATTTTTTCTTTCATTTTCATGGATATATGAGCTATAATCTGAGTACATGAAAACCGTGATTGAAGAGTTATTCCAGTGTTGATACCATTTATATTTTGTAATTCAAGAAGCTTTGAATGATCACTAAAAGGCTTATTGTTTTTAGAAATATAATATGCTGTACGGAAAATTGTAACTGTAGATTTATTTATTTTAAGAAAAATATTCTCAAATTGTTTTGTTAGATTGTCAGAGTTCTTTTCATGCATAATATTAGTAGCGGATTTATGAGCTAATGAAGTTCTGTGTTTTTTTATTTTATTGCGAAAAACAGCAAGCCTTGTTTTTTTATTACAACTAGTTCCTCCACTAACGCTGCATTGAGCCCACTCTGGTGATATTTCAACAAAAGTATTTTTAAAATTGTAAATATTACCAATTTCTTGACAAACTGAACATCCAATTTTACCATTGGCACAAATCAACCACGGATATGCCTTATTTTTTGCTTGCCATTGTTCAAAAGTCCATTCTGAAGGCCATGCTGTAACCTAAAACCACATTAAAGTTGATTAAACATCAATAATATTATTTAAATTTACTAATTATTACATAGTTAACACTACATATCTATATATGTTGTGTACATAGTTACCTATGTACAGACGTACAGTAATAAGTAGGGTTCGGATTTGAAGGCAATATAATCAATAAAAAAAGCATTTAAAATGTAAAAAAAGGCAAAAAAAGGCATTTAATTTATATAAAAAGGCAATTCATAAATATACTACAAAATAAAAAAGTGAACATTTTTTAAACACTTTCAATTGCTCACATTTTGAGAAAAATACAAATTAAAAATTAAAACTGCATGCAAAATAAACTAGTTGGTATTAAAAAAAAAAATTGACTACCATGTATTTTGATAGGTTGTCTTCAGTAAAACGGTTACGATTAGAGGTTAAAATATTTTTGTACATCGAAAATGATCTTTCTACGTCCACCGAAGTTATCGGGGCGTATTTCATACTTAAATAATTATCTAAATTAAGATTGCTAATTGATAGATCGTCATCGGTTGTGGTTTCTCCAATCAATTTACAATATAAAATTAATCCATCGGTTGAAAAAATATTTTCACCGATTTCTGAAACATACTTTTTCAACTTGGAATTGTGATTTTGTTTAACTTTTGGCATAATTTAAAAAACAGAATAAAATAAACGTGTGGAAAAATTATTGAACGACAATTATTGCGATCGACAAATGCGGGCGGACTGACGAACAATCTTGAATTTACGCATTACGAACATATCTTAATCTTTAAATAGGTGAACGGGTAATTTTATGGCCATACCAAATACTCGATAAAACGATATCGATAAATATTGCGAATAATAAAACCCATTTGTAGCGATAATACGCAAGCTGTGTATAAAATTATAAAATTACCTGAATAAATTCAACACAAAATAGGCATTTATGAGTACAAAAGGTAAAAAAAAGGCAAAAAGGCATTTATAAGTAAAAAGGCAAAAAAAGGCAAAAAAAAAATGCATCCATCGTCTAAGAAATTAAATGAAACACATTTTTGTATAAAAATTATTTTTCTATTATGATAAATAAAAGAAAGGCATTTGCCTTCAAATCCGAACCCTAGTAATAAGTAATGACAACATATTATAAATAATTAAATATTTAAATGTATTACCAAAGGAGAAGTTTCATTAACTGTCTCTAAATTTTGATGTCCTATATAATCTTGATCTCCTGTTTTAATTGATGCATCTACACAGGTCAACTAAAATAAAATATTTATAATATTTTTATTTTTTGATATTAATTAATATGAACTTATTCATTATAAATTAGTTTAAATTTATTTCCAATTTTAAACATTTTACTGTTGTAGTGAGCAGGGCATAATTCATTATAACATTTTATGAGAATAATATTATGTTATGACTAGGGTTAGGATGTTTATGACTTTTGCATATTTTTTCTTTTTGTCATGCACATTGCAGGCCAAGTTATAAATTCGTTTTGTGCAACAATGCAACATAGAATCAGATACATTCAATTTTATTTTGCATATTTTTGCATATTTAGGGATTTTTACGAATAAATGCATATTTCACCAAAAAAATAACTTAAATACAATATAAACCTCAACAAAAACCCATAGTTAGGCACAGTCTGTTTCACATTCAACGAAAATGAGAAAATATGAAACCCGTAGTATACATAATTAACTTATCTTTATTACTTAATTATCTTAACTTTAACTCTACGGACTACGTTTATTAATCATATATCAAAAGTAACACAAAAGAAAGCAGCGACAATAAATCTAGGCATTTTTATGTTTTTAATTGTGCATTTAGAGTAAAATTAAAATAAAATATAAGTTTAATGTAAGTACCTATGTTTTTAATTTCAAAATATCATATTTTTGTATATTTGTATTTAAGTTTAAAGTTGTAAATTAATTTAAAATACATTTTGGATTAGAAATAAAATTTTAAAATGACATGTTAATATTTTTAAGGGCATATTTTGATATTTATTGTGCATATTTGCATGCATTTTTCATTGTTTTTAGGCATAAACATCCTAACCTATTATGAACGAATTGCAACAACTAAGCTATTGAATTAATGCAAAAATTAACATTAATAGATGTTTTATCTTACTGATATATTATTGTCTTTTACTGGCACCAAATCATCAGTTCCTAGGTTACTTCTCATCAATCTAGTAATTATAGTTAAAATGCAACCTATTAAAAAGCAATATATAAGATTTATTGGAAATAATTAATTTTATAAAAGAAAATTAACATTAATATAATATACAAAGATAATATTAACATAATTAAGTAAATTAATATTTAATACCTAAAGCCAAATAGAATAGAAACAATTAAGACTAATATTATTCTTATCAATAACAAGAACGCGGTTTTTCGATCACGCCTAAGATGAAATCATATAATATTATACATAACACGCCACGAAATAAATAAATCTCGTTTAGTCAAATTAAAAACTCGACTATTATTCGTAGTTGTTACGCATTAAATATAATATCGAGTTAAATTCGTTCGTAAGAAATATCGTTTACTGCACTCTATTGTTGCCGGGCGTCAAATCGATAAATAAATTTAATACGGGTAGAGATAGCTTTCAATACGATATAAACAGCTATATAGTAAGTCGTCGGTGTTATGCGTCGAACTGCATTGAATACGATTTACTGGGTGTTATGTGTCGAACCCGTGTTATACCTACGCCTATGTGTAATTTTAGTGATACATAAATTAATTTCGAACGAGACTGTCTGGTGTGAATGTATTTCACGTCGGTGTTAGTTTTTTTTTTTTTTTTATCGTGTATTTAGTATTATTTCACATCGTGCAGGATGTAACCAATGTTATAATTATAACATTATAATATAAAACATACACGTACGTATTCACGACTACGGTGTGTTCTGCAGGGTGTCACGTGGATATTCACACGATGCGATTCGGCCTTGATCCCTGGATAATATCGAGTAGTGAACGAGACTATAAGAGTACCCGATATAATAACGTACAGCGACTATATAACATCATCCATTGCGGGTCGCTCTAATACTTACCTAATTATGTCTTGTAAACTAACCGGTCCAATAGTACAATATTTAAAATATAACGACATTGCCTGTTTGATTTAATGTGTGAAAACTAAATCGCATAAAATACAATTTTTCAAGAAAAAATTTGTAAAAAAAAAAAAAGTGGTACTCGTACAAAATTTAGATGTTTTATCAGCGTTATCAATTTCACGTGAAATAAATCGGATTAACGTATGATCTATAGAGTTAAGATTTTAATCATGGTGTGTATACGTTTCTCTAGGACACCTTGTGGCTTGTACTCGTTTATATTCCATACGTACAGGATGTACTTGGTAACACGACAGTTTACAATGTTAATCGCACAATCAAGACGATGAAAAACGTACGTTTGGACGGCCGTTTACGATACACCTTGTGATCGACACGGCATAATATCGCAAGTCTAATAATGACGTGTTAATTTCATGTAAAATTATTTCGCTTTTTTTCGAAATTTTTTTACCCTGTACATTTTTTATACGTGATAATTGACATACGATTATTATAGAAATCTTATTGTGTCTAGGTCGGCTACCGTAATTAAAATATCGGGTGTACGTGAACAATAACTACTATTAACGCATACCACAGTGTGTATCAAATAACGTGTACACATGTTATTGCTTACACGATTTAAATGACCGTATAGCCAGTCTAGAAAAGCTAATACGCTTTTTCGGGAATAATATCATCGGTCGTGATATAAATAAATGTTCAAGGTAGTTATTTCTCGAAAAACACACGTCGTCGGTGCAGCGTTTTCTCGCTCCGGCAGATTATTCCTACGACGTGTGTGCACACATTTTATTATATTTCAGCATTTACATATCCGCACGCTATACACTAATGTGTCGTTATAATATCGTGTACAGCGACGAGGGCAGAGGAAAGGTTAGTGCACGTGCATATGAAATTGAATTCAAATAGGTAAATTAAGGCGGAAAAAAAACACCGTTTATAATATTATTATCGTAAAAAAAACATTAGCGCCGACGACGCTGAACACTTAATATAATTGAATTTAAATCAGAGTTGCTCTCCAATGTTTTAAATACCTCGGAGTAAAAATGTCAATAATAAGAATATTACGCATCAGGATGTGAATGAAAGAATTATGTGTGGGAACAGGTGCTATTATATAGTCAAAATACTAAAATCAAAATTACTTTCAAGGACATCGAAAATTCTTATTTTTATCTGATTTCGTTATTCATTAATACGACAAAATAATTATTTTGGTAAACAAACGATTGGCCATTTCACTGACGGGGGAAAAAAATACTAATACATCTAAAATAATGCTTTTCTAGCATTTCGAACACTAGAAAAGTGATTATAGTTTTTTATTATTATTTTTACTAGTAAAAAAAATTGACAAGATTTAAAAATATCGTGCAAAGTAAATGATAGCTCGGATCATAAATCTTAACGATATTTTTCCTTGCATTGACTTGGTTTATTTTCTAAAGTTCTAATTTCAAAAAGGTGCATTTATCAGGACCGTTTATAATCGTAATACATCTTTACTGTTCCAATGACGTTACACGACTCGAAGAGGCAGATTGCACGTTATTACCAGATGATAATTTATATACGATTGAGTAAACGAGCTTCGTTTCATTAGCTTTTGAAGCGCAAAATATATTTTTATTTTATTTTTTAGTTGTTTTCTGATGTGACATCACAAAGCTTCAGAAAAGAGTTGCAGCTCTCTAGGCGGGCGCCTTCTCCGCCTCAATCCGGCGCTGATTATTTTTGACGAATATAACATAAACGAAATAATTTTCATCGATGATGAAAAAAAAAAAAAAGAAGGAATTCGAGAAATATATTTCGTGTTAAACGTGCTGGTAAACATCGCGTCACTCCGTCACATCGACCCATGTGCGTAATAATTTTTTGGTACGTCCAAATCGTACTCGGATCACACAGACCGCCGTTCTGTGGCCGTGTAAACGTACGCGTACAACCTTGCGGCAGGACGTCGTCGTCGTCGTCGTGACGAGCGAGCACGGGTTTCGTCGGCCGACGATATAATATTATGTGTGTGTGTGTGTGTGTGTGTGTGTGTGTGTGTGTGTGTGTGTGTGTGTGTGTGTGTGTGTGTGTACGATGCGGTCGTTTGGGACCGGGCGAGATTTACGGCGCGATAAGCAAACGACACGTTATTGTTTTTTTAGAAGAATCCTACGAGTCGAGGTACACGACGCGCGTGCGGTACAAGGCTCGTTTTTACTCCGACTGCACCGCTACGGCAATATGCGAGACACGAGTCACAACACACAGACACACACACACACACACACAGACACTGACACACACAGACACTGACACACACACACACACACACACACACACACACACACACACACACTCGTCGCAATACAATACACACGATTGGTGCGTTTATATATGTATATTTTGTATGTGTGCGTACAAACACTGGTCACCGTGGCGATATAATATAATATTTTGTTAAAATGTGTTCGTTTGTTTTCTCTCTCGGTCCGACGGGGAGTGTATATCATACGACCCGATACGATCTACAGCACGGGTCCGTCTCTCCACCCGTCCGCCGACGCGAATCGACCGGATTTAAGACGATTTCGGGTCTCTTCGTGTCACTGCACTACAAACGACAATAGATAGTGTACAAACACGCATTCACGCTGCAGGTATGCACCGAATCGCACGAGTAGTTATGTGTACTTGACGATTCGCATACATCGCAGGTCTAGACTTTTTTCGTGTCCGACCGTCGTACACGTGCGACGGGTCGAAGAGTTTGGTCCGTATTTTTCAAAAAAAACAAAAAAACAAAAAAAAATATGTACTTTTAGAAACCGTGTAGTTCGCATGAAATTTACAAAACGGTAAAGGTACGGTTTCCTATCTGCGCCTGGACGCGACGACTATAGTCGCAACTACTGATCTATGTTTATAAACTGCGAACGTAGTTTCCTATGCGCGCGATTGACGCGCGCGTGTCGAAAATAGTCGTTGCGGCATGCCAACGTAGCTATATGTTCCGATAGCAGCGTTGTCGATGAGTCGCATGCGTGTTTCGATCAATAGTTTATTTTTTAAGTAATTTATCACGGAAAAGTTGGTGGAATTTCCGTTTACTGTTATGTAAATGTCCATTTATTAGAATTTCAAAAAACCCTTCATCTTCTCGAGTAGTAAAAAAACTGTCTATTGATTTTCTTTGATTAGTTTTTAACCGATTATACGTTTCATCTTTTTCTTCCTCCTCCTCTAATAAAATTGTATTGTTATTCACAATAATTTCCTCCGTCGCAGTTCGTAAAATTCGTAAGGTATAACAATAATAATTATTAAAATATAAAGTCGTAAACCAAACACGTCTGTAAACTACTAAATATCGGAATAAAACGAACACATTACATACACCAGCCGCAAAGTAGAGTCGCGTTTTTAGGAAACCGTAGTCGGCACGCAGCGTCCAATAGTTGCGACTAGTCGTTGCGGCCAATCGTTGCGGCCAATCGCAGATAGGAAACCGTACCTAAACGCCGTACGAAATTTGAAACATTATACGTAAACATTTTTGGATTCCGCATATTATAATCTGCTGTCGTCGACTCTTGTCGTCGTCGAGTGTTTAATACGCGCGTCGTGTAGGCACACGAACACTACACAGCGATGCGACGCATGCGGTTGAGCGCGGCGATTATTTTTTTTTCTCCTTTTCAGGTCATTCGAGAACGCATTGTATACGGGCCGCGCGCGAAGTTTCTTTGCGCTCTCACACACACACACACACACACACACACACACACACACACACACACACACACACACACACACACACGCACGCACGCACGCACGCGCTCCCTCTCTTCGGCTTCACGTTCTTTCATCTTGATTACTATTACGACTATTATTATTATTGTTATTATTATTATTATTATTATTATTGCGGTTAACTGCACACGCGGCGGCGGTGGCTGAGCGTGTATTCGCAACAACTGTAAATACGACTCTATTTTTTTTTCCTCTCTCGTTCTTTCTGCGAGCCATCGAAATGCACACGGCGCGGACGACGGCGAAGACGCTCGCGGCCATACCTACGCGGCGCGTGTAATAATTCTCACGAATTCGCGTCATGCGAGCGCGAATCGTTATAAACACGACAGATTTTTTCGCACGAAGCGTCGTCGAGACCTGCCTCCGCTACAGGTGCAGTAATAAAACACGAAGAATCGCGACCGAGAGCAGCGTCGTTTTCTCTGCGCACAAGTCGAGCGAAACGCGTGTTCGCGCCATATCCTCTCTATGATATTATGACGGTAACAACACGTTGCACAGTCGTCTGCCGTCACGTCATAACCGCGACGTCGAAATATTCCGTTTGCAAACCGACGGATCCTCCTGCCGCACCGTACAACTCCACGACACGAAATCGTTCGATCTGCATACGATTCACGATTCATCGGCACCCGGCCTTTGTAAAGTACGCGACTTACACACGCAAATCGACGTATCGACGTGTTTTCGGAGTCGAATATCGCGATTCGTCATAATTAGGGCTAGGGACATATAGGAGTTTGCATGTTTTATAATTTAATCATTTAAAAAATAGCTAAGTGATATGGACATTTGTTTCATTGTACTAGGAATTCAGAGCAATCATTTTTATTTTGCATATTCAGCTATTTTTTCCATATAAGAGCATATTTTATAAATTTTATTAAAATTAACACAACACTTGGCAGAAAATAATGTTTTAAATTATATTAAGTACTATACAAAATGTTATATGAACGTTCTAGAAACCAGAAACAAAAAATATAAATATGATTAAATTAAAATCATTAAATAATCTATATCGTGTGTTTTCCCAATTATTCGTGTTTTGTAATAAATGAAATCAGTCGATAAGGAATACGCCTAATATAAAAAAGTTGATTTCAATTCGTCTATTCGTATCGTATGTGTTTTCGTCTTACGTAAATATAGTTCGTATGTACGTATTGTATATGTTTTCGTCTAGTAATAAGTATAATATTCTAGACTTTGCAGTTTTTTTTGTTTTTTTTTTTTGAAAATTAAATCAAAAATACCTAAAGTGAAGTTAAAGTTATTGCTCAGAAACATTTTACTGTGTTACTGTGTTAGAAGAAATGAAAATAATAGTGTACCTATATAAATGTGTATTTGTTTTTGCGCTTTTAACAGAAGATACGAATTTTTTTAGAGCATATTTAAAAGAATATTTCTGCGTTCTTGCATATTCAATAGCATATATGATAATTTTTAAGCGCATAAATGCACGCATATCTAAGGGCTTTTTTAGGGCACGAAGTCCCTAGCTCTAGTCATAATCGAGTAAAACCGGATGTATTGCACGGGATCAAAGCGACAAAAAAAGATCTGCTGCTGTTCAGTTTGTGTTTACGTTTTTCCCCGCGTCAAAAAAATTTTCCGCACGCCCGACGACAGAACACGTCGTCGTTTTAAATACCATCGTCTCGTTCGCTTCGTGCCGGCACCTGGCACGTGAATAATACGAGGAGAAGCGTGTCTTCGTGCGTGAAGGTCCTTGAAAGCTCCGCCGAATCGCGGAACACGCAACAACGACAATCGCGTATTTCACGAAATCGTCGTGCTCATCACGACGACGAGATATTCAAACATTTTTTTTCGAGAATAATTATTACCATGAATCTGTACAGATAATGATGATAAACGCGCGCGCGTTTAGTTCTCGTCGCTATACATACGACTCTCCGACGACGTCGCGAATAATCTACGAGATAACGTCAATAATAATATCTTTTCAAAGTTTTAAACGCCTCGACGGAATATCTTTACGATTTTACGACCGTACACCGTGCGGTCGGTTCACGTGCAGTCATACCCATTAAGACACTCGTGTGCAGGTGTCTTTACGGTTCGCGAAAAAAATCAATTGAATTCGTTCGCAGGCCACACCACCACCGTAATGATATTGTTCTTTCGTTTTTGAAATTCGCACGAAAATCATATTTTTCACAATATCACTGCCCCGAAGTGGCCCCCTAATGACACACACACACGCACGCACACACACTCGCGCGGGCCAAGTGCAGACCAACTCAACACGCACATTCATTATAATAACGTATAACCTGGTAAAAATACACCTTGAGAAATGTATCGGCCTTACAGTGTCTCGGCGTGGAACTGCAACAACGATTATTATGGTTACATAACAAAATGATCGAAACTCAGAGTGTTATTATTTATTTATGCTCTCTGCCATTTGCATCCGTAGCGCGCCGCCGCCGCCGCCCGTCGGGAATCGATAATGATCGATTAAATTCAATCGGCCGACGTCATAACGTACACGGTTGTCCGCGACGCGTAAACCCGTAAATGTGTTATTATTTAGGTATTTATTGTATTTATTGCGCTTCGTCCCGGATTCTAAGCTGTTTTTAATGTTTTAAACGTCCCAAAACACAGAATGCGCCTCATTATCATTACTATTGTATTATCATTATTCGTCGGCACGAAGACACCGCAGTAGTGTAATTAATACGTCGTAAAAACGTAAAGTCCGTTGGCAAACGACTTTTAAAACATTACACATTATATTCGTAGTACGAATTTCGTACCATTGTCTGACTACAAAGCTAATTACTTTGTTTTTATCCGTTTCGAGGAGAGAATCGTATCTACAACGTCGGCGGCGGACCTTACGTCGGTATTTTGCGACGGTAATGACTCTACGTACGTACAGTCTCAACGACCAGACACGACGTACGAACTACACTGCACGGTGAAAACGCAACGTGCGGCCGCGCGCGATCGTTCGACGTGTAATACAATAGCCAATACGTCACGATATAGTATGTATATAAAAGTGTATAGCGATAAAAACTATGCACCTGCAGCAGACACGGCGCGCAAAAACACGAGTAGTTTCGTTCGGTTGGCAAACCGACAAGAGTAGGGCAAAAAAGAAGAAAAAAACTAACCGAAAATAATCGCATTGTTGTGACGCGACGAATAACAATAATAATAATAATATGTTCGCGGAGAATTGACTGCGACGACGGCAGTCGAACATACCTATATATATATATATATATATAAATTGAAAAAAAAAAATAAAAAAAAACCGGAGGCCACGGCCTCTGCTTGAAAACTACGCGATCGCGGTGTATACCACGTTGTGCGACGCGCGAGTGGAAGAAAAAAAGAAACGAAAAAAACCTTGGGAATCGCCGAATTCGTGTGTTGTGCAAGTGGCGGCGGCGGCGGCGGAGACTTGACACGGATTCGAGTGGTTCGCCGCTATACGTCGTCGTCAATGATCGTCCACGGCGTACAGAGTACAGACTATAGCGGTGAGAGCGCGCGGGGACCAGGTATATGGTTATATTATTTTTTATTTATTTTTTTATATATATACCCGTCGTCGTCGAGTCGCCTCAGTGTAACGGTCAGAGCCCGTTCACACGATCCCGAATCAGCGGTTTTGCCGTATCGGCGATTATCGTACTGGCTAAACTTTTTTTGGTCACGATCTACTAAAAATATACTTCACCTTTGAGGATCGACTTTTATAGAAAATTTTGTAGTTAAAATTATACGGATAAAACTTATCGACAATTTGTTCACTACAACCTCGATTAATTTTCGCACGCGTGTCCCTAAAAATAAATTCCAACATGATCGACTTTGAAACTGTCCGCGATCGACCGGTCGACCGTTTGACCGCCCCTGCTATAGACGATGTTTCAGCAACTAGAATAAAATTGGTCAGCTGCAAACACGTCGTCCTCTGAAGATGACGATACCATCGCATTATACTGGTATTATCAAAACCACAAGAAACGGAAAAGGAGACACCATAACATACATACTCACGGAATAATAGTAACTGTCGTATTTTTGTTGCCGCTAATGAATTAATACAAGATTACGTTAAATTTCAATCGTTTTATCGAATGTCGAAGAAGATTCATATATGATGTTTACTGTTTAATTTGATATAATAGGTAGTATACTTCTTTAATTTATCACATATACATTTTTACATATTTATGAAATCCCGAAAAACGATTTCGTTCTGGTTACCTAACTTCAGCTGCCACATATGATTTTTAAGGAAATACAATATAAATTATGACGATAGTTATCTATATAATTATTATATTACCTATATAATACTATAATATTGACATTAAGATGACTATATTAATAATGAAATAAACACCAGTTAAATTCAAGTGATGCGTGTAATGGCGACTATTCATCAAGCGACTGACAGCACTAGTCGCATCGCGCGCGTCAGTAGGAAGTCGCCGATATATAATATACTCCTTCAAATTCTAATCAAACCCATGCGTCAAATGATCCAAATTACTTTTACCAATATTAAGTTAATTTTCTTACTAAAAAAATTTAAAAAAAAAGTTATTTATTTTCATTTTTATTAATTGTTTATTATAATATAATACCAATTTGGTCTTTTTTTTTATAATTTGTTGTGTGGAACCAATTATTATTTTTAATAAATACAAAGTTATGAAGTTTATAATGTATATTTATATATAACTTACCTTATTGTAACCAGTAGTCGTTGTTCTATTGATATTGGTTCTTGGAAATTAGTTGTTTGAAAATCAAATTCAGGTGTTAGTATATAATCAAATGTTTTTGTTGACATTCTAGCGTATGATCGAAATGGTACCTCATTTTCTCTTAATTGGAGGATATAGATGATAATATTCACCAGATACCAATCGATCATTGTATATTACATATGAAGCTGTTCTTTTGTTTTTTTTATATTTTTTATACAATACATATTTAATTGCAGAACTTTCAGTAAGAAACATTTTTTGTTCAAAAGTCAACATTTTTATAATCATTAATAAGAACAGTAATTTTAGAAAAAAGTAACCAAACGACTGCCTGCGATTGAGGACGAATACAAAGTGGGTGTGCATTGGAACAAACATAACATACATGTTCTCGTAAATTCGCGTTCATCGCGTTTACATTGGACACTACCGCGACCATCGCATTGATCGCGCCACGACGCGATTTTCGCGTTCGTCGCGTTTACGTAGGACACGCCGTTAATCCGTGTTTTATAAAACAAACGATCATCACGCGATATTTATTTGAAATCGCGTCGCGTTGCCCTAGTGGGAGACAGTGGCGTCATTTGGGGGGGGGCAGGGTTGGCATTTGCCCCCCCTACATTAGCGGCCGGATATGGGCCGCAAGCCCGCTATAAATTTACATTTCAAATTATTTAATTCGCTATATTATATTATTATATTATTATACTCAAATTTGGTGTAAATAGGGCACCAATTGGGGTAATTCCTCTCAAAGTAAGTCATCATATAATAGCTAATAGTTAATATAATGTATCCCTCTATAATCTACAATCTACATAGGACATTTTATTATATAACTATATAAGTATAATAATATGTATTATTTATTTATTTATTTATTTATTGTATTATTTAGTCATTGTTATCCCTCAAAAAGTGAGTTATCTCAGATAACAGGTTTTTTTTTTAGTTATATTTTGGGCAGGTCAAAACTTTCGCCCCCCCCCCTCTTGAAAACTGAAATGACGCCACTGGTGGGAGAACGGTCTTATAATAATAATAATAATAATTATAATGATAATAGTACGAAATACAGTCGGCCGAAACACGCCGTTTTCGCGTCCGGTTCCGAGTGTGGCTCAACTCACACGCAGCAAACGGCGGCGGCGGCGGCGATCGTCGTGCACGATAAACGCGCGCGCAAGCGTATTATAATATAATATTATACATTTACACGGTGCACGCGAGCTATTATAACGCGGACGAGATTTATGTGCGCCGGGCGATTTTTTTTTTCTCACACGGACGCCGTACGTTGTCCGCGGGGCCGTGTTTGTGCAACAACAACAACAACAATAGCGGGGTACACGGGGTGGGGGGGCAAGCGGGCGGGTGAGACGCGCGCGGAGACGGTCGAGAACCGCCGGCGGCGCGGCGACCGGAGAGTGCCAAACGCGAAAACGATGAGGCATTATAACAAACGCGGCAATATAATAAAAATAATAATAATAATAATAAAAATAATAATAATAATAATAATAATAGTAAAACGTGCCGCTGCCCACGCGGAAAGAATTCGCGAGACGCCCGGTGGTGGTATGATAATATAATATTATTATGCGCGTGTAGTTCCGCGTCGCTGACCGACGCGTATACCTATACAGCGACCAAAAGTACAACGACTTACTGCCCGCGGACCGGTGTCGGGTGTCTTGAACTCCGAGGGGGGGGGACCGGTGCAAAACGAAATGTCGAGGTCCCTCGGAAAAAAAACACAGCGTAGAAATCGAAATCTCGTTATTTTTATCGAATGTCAAATTAAATTCCAAGTGTACACACTGCACCACTTTCCTTATTATTATTGTTATTATTTGACCCTCCTTAAGAGATAATTATTAGAGTTAGGATGTTGAGATGACTTTTGCATTTTATTTTCCTTTGATTCTATATACAATACTATCCTAGCTACAAATTTGATTCGTGCTCTCTTGACGCAGAATATTCTAATTTTATTTTGCATTTTTGTGCATTTTTCGGCATTTTTAACTGTAAATGCATTTTGTTTTGTTTTTTAACGTCATTTTTCAACATTTTTCAAGACATTTTTTCATCTTTTAGGTAATTTTTTGTAGTTTTTGTACAATCTGGGGCAATTTTAGATTTTAGAGCAAGTTTTGAACCCAAGTTTGGAAACAAATTTAATTTATTTAAAATCTAACTTTGGATTTGGACAAATAGTAAAAAATTACTATTATACCCATTATCACGCCCGTATCTCTAATAAAATTTTTTATTTATAAATACATTTTTTTCACTTAATTAGTTTTTTAAATTATTTTTAAGGTAATTTTTTGAAGTTATCAGGGCATTTTTGCGAGTTTTTTAGGTCATCAACATCCTAACTCTAGAGATAATCGTTTATCGTTTTAATCACCGACTATACCGAGGGGAAACATTAATGTTGTTTAGACATTTTTTAAAACTATTTTAACAAATAAATTAATAGCGTCAAACAAAAATATACAACATGAATCGAAAAAATGAAATAAACATTTTAACAAGCATATCATTGTTTATGACACAGTATGATATCCTGCATATAGTATTGGAACGCCCAAAATGTTTTCGAGTCTGATCCTCGGTGCGATTTATCCGGCACCGATCCGGACACGACGCACACACGATACGATTATTCAACGCGGTGACGAGTGTATGTCCATGTGTGTGTGTGTGTGTGTGTTAAAACGCATAAAAACTTATTATTATCGAACGTGACACCTTCGGCCGAAATGCGTTTTGGTCTTCGCCGAGAGCTACGACGACGGGCGGTCGGCATAACGCGCAGCGAATGAACGAGTGGAACCTATTATAATAATATAATATACTGCGCGAAGAAACCGCACACGCAACACAAACGCGTAACCGAACGAAAAAACGCACGACGGACGTGACGACGATGATGTGTATAAATGTATAATATTCAAACGTGTACACGCAGAATACGCGCTGACAGAGTGCATAAAAAATAATATATTGCGAAACGACTGCGTTTTTCATTTTGCAACACAAAGTTACGAACCCCTGAATTGCAATATTATTATAATAACACGATGCGTGTGCCCACCTACCTTCGTTATACCGCGTTTTTATCCACTGCGACAATTTTTCCGCGAATCGCGTTTCCTGCCGTTCGTATATTATTATTATTATTATTATTATTGTAGCGTGCGCATAAAATCCTATACACAGTGTAGGACGTGGGTACACTTTATGCGGCGACGTCCGTGGCAGCTGCTGCCGCAGAGCTGTAGAGCGTTCTAATCAAAAAAAAAAAAAAAAAAAATTGCACGGAAACCAAACGATTATCTCGCAGAAAACCATTACGGGAATACATCGTAACACCACTATCCACCCACGACGGCATTCGGTGATCTGTCGTCCGAACAGATTTTAAAATCGTCCGAGTACATCAGTTTCAAATAAAATAAATATACGACATTACGCCTAGAGCACACCAAATAAAATGTCATTACTTTTAACGCCTAAAGTTTAAATACCGATATTGTTCGCATGCGTTGTAATATAATTCTTCATACAGGTATAGTATTTCGTGAGCTGCACGAAGTACGAGAGAACTTACACCTGGACGTTACCTCAATACACAATCGCATTCAAAAACATAATTTACACTTTTACAGTAAAACCAAAGGAACTAAAAAAATAAATAGATAAATAAATAAAAAAATCGGAGTTTTATGTTTGTAATAAATCGTATTATAATTGAATTAATAGCTAATAACTCAAGTAATTAATATACCCAAACAATATAAATCATTTAATAAAAGAAAACAAAAGAGAAAAATATAATTATTCAAAAAAAAAAAAAAAATGAAATCGCCAAGACGCGCGTACATAGACAGATAAATAATATATAAATTATTATGTGTAGTCTATAATATTGTGTTAATGAAACGGACTACGACATATTTTTAGGATTCGATTTGAAATCCACTATCTCGTCGATAGGATTATCATAATATAAATAAACATTTTTTTTTCGTGTATCATACTATACCTAAACGTCTACGTAAATACTAAAGCCTAGACTACATTGATAGGATCACAGTCATAACAAAAAATAATAATCATAATAAAAATAATAATATAACAATTAGGATTTAAACCTAAACTGTACAGTAAAAAATAAACGCGCTTTTCCACGAAACGAGAATAGAGAAAAAAAAAATCGAGCATATCCCGAGTCGCGAATCAAATGGAATGTGTGTACAATATATTATATATTCTATATTCGACGGTTTTCCTCGGTACACTCGATGGCGGCCACCACGGCTAACCGCGGAACGCACGGCATTCGACGGCTACGGCGATGGCGGCGATGTTGATGATGAGCAACGTTTGATTCTTTTTCGTTTTAATTTTAGAACGTTTGTGTGTTATTATAATATTACTATTGTCTAACAGCTAACGGCTCTCGTATCTGACGAATTCGATAGCTTGTCTTGCGAACGGGAAGTGGAGGAAATTGTCTGTAAAAACAAAAAAAAATAAATAAATGAATAAAAACGATGAGAATAAATATAGGTATACACAAATAGGACATATTTTAATATTGCAAAAAAATGTTTAAAAAAAAAAAAAAGGTTTCCGAGCAAAATTTAAAATTAAGGGGTCAACCGACGAGGAAATCAAAACACCAGACAGAGCGCGGCGGTGAAATTTTTAAGAGAAAGTACGGGTAAAGAAGAGAAAAAAAACCGTGAACACGACGGCGACACGACGGACAATAGTAATAACGATCGTACAATAATATTATCATTGTTATTACGGCGCGATAATACTTTAGATCCGACGACGTGTCGTCGTGAGACGAGGGGGTAAAAAAAAAATTGTTGAAAAAATAATAAAAATAAACGATCGTCGTGTTCGGCTTGTAGGTAAAAATAAAAAAATAATTAAAATTTTTTTTTTTTCAAACTCACCGGTTCGGAGGACGATTGCGGTTGTGCGGCCACGGCGACGGCTGCGGCGGTGGCCAGCGCGTTCGGCGTGGATATGATGCCCAGCGGCTGTCGGACGGCCGCCACCGAAGACGACAGCATGACGGCCGCGGCGGCCGAGTGCACGGCGTCCGCGTTCACCGACCTGTGGTTCTCCAGCATGTCCTCCAGGTCGCAGATGTAATCGATCACGTGGTGGATCACTTCCAGCCGGGATATACGCTTGTCCTTGGGTATCAGCGGCACCAGGTCCTTGAGCTTGGCCAAGTACTTTTGGATCTTCTCGTCTTCCAGGTCGGCGCGCTTGCGGTGCACGCGGCCGCCGGCCACGGCTCCGGTGGAAGCGCCGTTGTTGTTGTTGTTGTTGTTGTTGCGGCACAGAGGTACGGACTTCATGGTTTCGTCGAGAGAGAGAAACGAATTCCGGAGACGGACGCAAAGACGCGAAACGTACGCGTAGGGTTTATTTTATTTATTATTTTTTTTCCGCCGTTATCGACAGCAGACTCGTCGAGAGAGGTTTTCGCAACGAAAAACCAAAAACGGGACGGCGATAGGTATTATAATATTATTATAATAATCGTTCGTGCGATACACTTTAACCGTTTTCACGAATATAAAAAATTAAATTAGAATAAAAAATTTAATAATGAACACGAGATAAACGAGAACTGGTCGTCGACGGCACGGAGAACGGCTCACTACTGGTGCCGTCGCGTCCGGGTCGGGTGGTATTTATAGAGCTCGGAGACCCCGTCGTCATGGTCGGGCGACGGGTGGGAGGGGAGCGAACGTCGGAGGAGGCCACGCCCGTCGCGCGGCGGCGGCGGCGGTGGCGGACGAGATTGAATGGATTTCAAAGAGACGAGCGCGCCTGCGCGCACGCACGCACAGCGACCACCGTCGACCGAACAAAAACGACGGCGGCGGCGGCGGCGGCGGCGACGACTATGCGGACGCGCACACCTGACACCTGCCTCGGCGGCGGCGGCGGCCACCGAAAAATACCACAGAGGATTTTTACCCCTCTCCCCACCGCCGCGCCGTAGGTTATCTCAAAGCGGACCGGACCGAACGGGCTAGTTGGCGTGGGAACACCAACTGGTATATATCCTCCCGTGCACACACGTTATTATTATATATGTATGCACACACACACACACACACACATTATTATTATTATGTACGTGTGTGTGTACGTATAAAAAACGTATACGGTGAGGCTGCGTCGCACGGCAGTGTGTGTGTGTGTGTAGACTATAGAGTGGTTCTCTTACGTCGTGTACATATATATATAAGTATAAATAAGTTTTTTATTATTATTATTTTTTTTTTATTAGATTATTATGATCCGATTTAATATGTACGCGTACCGTGTGTGAGAAGCTAGCTATATAACTGCCCCTCGAGTCACTTTTACTTGTGTACGTATATTGCCGTCGTCGTGCCGCCGGTGTTGTGCGCGAATTCGACCTTCGGCCAAATACACATCACACGTATATTATACGTGTATTATATATAAGAATGATTTCACGAGTATAATATACGTTTTTTGGGTTTATTAATTATTTGGGTACACTGCACGTGTGCGTGGACGTATATACGAACGTCACTAATCGACTAAATCGATTAAATTATTATTATTATTATTATTATTATTATTATTATATTACAATACATCGACGAATAAGTTTTCGATTTTTTTTTCCAAGTTTTAACTCCATAAAATACTTTCATAATTTAAAACCGCTATAAATTAACTATCGTATTTTTCTACATAGATACTCCATTACCGATGGAAAATATTACATAATACAATTTGTACTTTTTTGTATGATAACTACGCGTATACTAATCATGTTATATAGGTATACCTATAGAAGTTATAGGTCGTTTCCTGTCTGATTTCCAAAAAAATCATATTTTTTTAATACTTTCAATAAATATTATTGTTTAAAGTTTTCAAGAAAATAATGAAAAATATTTTATCTCGTGTTAAATATATAATGTAATAAATGAATGAATATAATGATTTTACATTTTCCTTTTAAATAATTGCGTCTATTATACTACATAAATATCTACAATGTTTTTTTGTTCTTTGATATTTTCATAACATAAAATTCACCTGAATATATATTCCGCGTGACCACACATTGCGTCCGAAAGAAAACTCAATAGGTACGCTCAGTACATGAGAATTCATAATTTGAAATTTTCACTTGTATAAAAAATTACTTAAAACAATATAATTTAAACCGTTGAAACAAAAAAAAATTGTAATATTGAAAAGCGTCTAGTGCCTACCTAATATTTATCTAATAATAATAATAATAATGGGTAAAAATAACAAAAATGCACCGAATCAAACTTAAAAGTATAAATAATTGCTATATATTCATACACGACGGTTGATGAATTGGAGTTAACAAAATAAAATGGCGTTTAAAGATAACGCTCTTCCGTATAAACTAGACGATCATGTTGATTACTGATAAGTACATTGAGACGTCTCCGTCAGGAGTTCCTAGAGTAGTATAATCAAAAATTAATACTAGATGACCATCGTGCATTGACATGAGCAACTACGCCTATTTGCATATGTGCAGAGTATACATAATTATTATATTATATACGTAATATGAATATGATATCCGATAATGGCTAAACGTACCTACAAGAAATGTGGCGACGAAAAAACGAATAGCAATTGATTTTCTGAATGAAATATATTTCACACTTACACAATTATAAATATATATTGGTAGTAAATTAAAAAAAAAAAAAAAAAAACATAAAATACCGTTTGTTTATTGAAAGTCTATACGAAATTATTTCATTATGACGTCTTCACAAGGAGAAGACCTCCGGTCATGGTGATTTTACTGACCTTATCTAAATAATTTAATACTTATATACACACACGCATATGCATATAGGTAGGTACACAGGTATATACTATGCACATCAAATAAAATTAACTGCAATTGTGTCATCTCAAACTCTCCAACCTATTTTTCTCGTTAACTCTATCGTTTATTTAATATTTTCAAATACGTTGTTCACAATTATATTATACTTCAATTGTTTTTGAAAATTTGATATCTTTAAGGTTCAATGCCTCAATGGACGTTATTATATTTACAGCAACTATCCATGTATATTAGTGTATTTTAGTGTATACATATGAGTTAACATGACAAAAATTAAAAGGACGTAAGTATGAAATAACATTATATTATTATTAACTTTTTCAATCGATAAGTATAATAAAACAAATCATAAGTATGCTTATTAGTATAGTTATTCAGTACCTATAGTGTTTGGGTGAAATAATTTTTAAAGATGCAAGTAGGTACCCGATTATGTTTAATTAAAAATAAAAATATTAAAAAAAAAAAAAAACGTATTATATGTAAAAACTATTCAGGTCAAAAATAAAAAATTTTCAAAGTTTGAAACATAAATATTAGAAATATGATAAATTTTTATCGTTGACTTAGTATAGCGATACCTATACTCTCGTATACAATTACTGACACGATATCGATTATTTAATCCGAAAATCGACACATATTGTAATAATACTCACATTAAATTACAGTGTCACGCTGTAATAAAATATCACCGGAATCAATATGCATAAAATTATACTCTGCACTAAAAAATAACAAGACAAGTTCGTAAATCACATTTCAAGTTCGGAAAATATGGCAAATATCCGGGAGTCATACACACATTATTGTAATCAAACTTTTCAGTCGTTTTTTATTGAAGACTCTTTAAGGAATTTTTCTTATATAGGTACTGACAATAACGGTCGCATTATACGTTTCCATAACCGCGGGAGATAAATTATTATAATTTCAGTCAATCAAAACACTCGGAGACTTGATGAGCCTCCACTGCCCCCGTGGAGTTGGCGCCGCGATGGATACACAGACGAATATATATGTATATATAATCGTAACGCTTCCAAAATAGATACGTCTAATGTTTATTTATGGTTATTTTCTTTTACTACTCATCCAGGTACATCATCATATTTTTCTTTCGAATTAATTTACTTTTATTACGCTATTTGCTACGTTTTGAGCCTACATATACAATTAGGAAACTATTATTATTATTCAACTATTTATGTACCTCCGTGTAAAGGTCATTGTTATGAACATTTACAAATTATTTAAGAAAACGAGGAAACACAACTGCATTTTATTATAGGTACAACTATTAACAATGCTACTCGAGAAGATTTCAAATAAATTCGATACTGCATATTGATGTAAAAAATAATATTTTCCTCGGCGTTTCCAACGATTTATTTTATTAATGTTTCGGTTGAGTAAGATCAGCTGTATATTACACGTCGACTCCTATAACACACGCACACACGTGTATATACGTGTAGGTACATGCATTTTCCTCGAGGTGTAGGTACCTATATAATTGTACAAACATGATAATATAATAAAATAATTATTTGCATGCGATTGCATTACTTGGAATGGCAACGAGACAATGCAACATTTTAATGGGTAATACTCACGGCCATAATTACTGCACTGCAGTACACACAGAGCTGCATGCGCGTATGACATAATAATTTATACCATAGGTACTGGATTAATAAAACGAAACTTGTAACCGTCGTGAAACGGGTCGCGACGGGTGTTTATTTATTTTTCGTTTTGTTTCAATCGTCCTCAACAACTCCGAAACACGTATTAAAATGAAAAACACTCGTTCAATTGTTATAACAATTATAACTCATTAGAAATAAACTTAAAAGAAATCAGACAATATCGAAAAAATGCGTATAATAATTTATTAAAGTGTGTATAAAAAAAAATCCTGACTAACGATTTTTGAACCTTTGTTAGGATAATTAGGTAGGTATATGAGTAAGGTCATATTAAATTTTCAGAACTTTTTGTCAAATATTTAAAATTATATTACACAAAAACTTTCAAACAATTTGGTAAATTAAAAGTTCTATATTTAAGTCAAAAGTGCTATAATTGATCTGAAAATGTTGTCCAATATAAAAAAGTATGTATTTGATATTGGATAAAATTTTCAAGTTTCTAGCTTCAATACTTTTCAATTTATGACTAAATACCTAAAATATGAACAGTGAAAATCTCGTTTACGGCGGATTTTTACTGATTTTACCGTTTTTACTCAGTTTTTCGATCGTTATTCTTGATTACTGGAAAAACTATGGAGATTTTGGAAAAATGACCTCTACTCGTCTTAGACGTCTATTATTATTTGTGACCTTATTACGTGATTAGCTGTATTCGAACTATTTGTACAGTTTTGTAATAGACAATGGTAGTGCGTCTAGGCGCGGTACGTGTATAAATAACTTAAACAAACACCGGTAAAAAGACCGTCGTGCATTGTTGTGTATATCACGTATAGGTAGGTACACGCTTTTAAGTTTTGTTTACTGTTAATCTATGTAATCTCGCTTGTGTACATAGGAAAACTCTGGCTCATAAAGTCGAGCTATCGTTGCCGCGTGCGTTTTTTTTTTTTCAACGGCCAAATAATAACACATTCATAATTATTATAATGTTTAACGACGTGCGTACACGTGTATATATATATGACTGCTGCGCAGTTTGTTGAACTTGTATATAATATTATTACGCACGGTACGTATTATCAACGGCTTATCAGAGTTGACTCAGTGAAAATATACATATACGTTATAATACGGAGGCAATAAATCACTGTATATACATTATAATAATATACCGCATAAAATAGGTGTGTGCAATAAATTTTTCACAAACGAGGGTAATAACGTAAAAAAAAAATTTTTAAAAAGAACCGTACAACAACACCTCCCCGACAATTAGGAGCGAACCGCATCATCTGGAGCTTGAGCGACGGATAAAATAGCTTCCGGGTATGCGGTCGTATACGCGCAGCGGCGCACCCGTCGTCGTCGTAGTCGTCGTCGTCGGGCCAACAGAAATCTACGGTGTCCAAACGAGACACGTGTTATTTTTTCTTTTTACATATTTTTATCCTGTGTGTGCGAGAAGATAGAAAAAAAAACACATTTCAACAGCCTGCAACAGAAATACATATACGCGTCGCATACGACGCGCGTATTATACACACAGACATATGCAGTATGTATATATACACACACGTGACGTGACAAAAATGTCTGTACACGTTTTCAAAATCCCTTACAAGGAAAAACTACAAAAATAACGAGTAGACTGCAAAAGAAAAGAAAAAAAACTAGATTTTTGCACAATTATAACCGATTCCTCGCTTGACGATTACCAAATTAGTATACAGCCGTTAATTAACGGGCAGACGACATTCACAACCGCGGTCGGCCTGCTCGGATATTCCCGATCGCCTTCGAATCGGACCGCGCGATTTTCGTGCACGTCGTCGGCACGGCTATATTTGTACGCGTACACGTACGTATATTATTATACACGCCGTTCGGTCCGATAGCCGGCCGATGCGTTTCCAATAATGGTACGACAATGTAAACATAATTATTATTATTAGAGACCGGAATTTTATGCATTTGCATGTTCATACTGAGTGTATGCACTTATACGAGGGTTTGAAATGTCAGCAAATCAGACCTAACTGATTCCATAGACCAAATTTAATTTTGCATATAATTGCATATTTGGAGGGTTGGGGCATATTTGTTCATAAATGCATATAATGTGCATATTTATTCTGTCGTGGTAAAATAATCAAACTATTTCATGTTTTCATTTTGGAAACTGGAATTTTTAAATATTGATGAAAAAAATGACTGTCAACACTCAACCTGATATAGAATATTATCTCGTATATAGTTCGATAAACTATAATCTGACAAATGAAATTAACTACATTAAACATACATGTATTAAGGTTTTAAAAAATTTAGGATTCATTTATTGGCTACACTGCTAACCCATCTATATAAATATATAATTTTGTAATGTATTTTATTTCTTCAAATTATTTTAAAAAGCATATTATGATGATGTCATTTTTATATTTAAATATTTTGTTGATTACATACAGGTATGAAGTAATATATGATGCATATTTGAGCATATTTTTCAATTATTTTTGCATATTAATGCATACTTTGACACTTTTGCTTTGCCATATTTGCATCATATTTGCCACATTTTTAGTGCATATAATTCCGGTCTCTAATTATTATTATTATTATTATTACTATCGAACTACGGATTTCGTCGTGCAGTCTGCGATCGCGTCTCTGGCGGGGTGGGCTGTAATAACGTAAAAAATATGTGTATATATCACGCACGTAACCTACACACACACACACACAGCGGATGCATGCGTGCGTTTATCGTCCGAACTACACGTGTCCGTCATTGACGCTCGCGCGTTGTTTAAAAACACATTGTGCGGAGTGTACAGTTATGCGTGTGTGTGTGTGTGTGTGTCGTGTAAATCGCCACTTCCGACACATGTGTAACGAAAATCCGACGGAAAACCAATACGAGGCGAACCAAAAAAAAAAACAAAAAAACCAAAAAAAAAACCCGATTCCTATTCATTTCTCGCGTCCATGTGGTCCGTGCGTCCGCACGCCGTCCACGACACGCATCGTTATACTCTGTGATCCTCGGCCGATTCCTTGTGTACACAAAACAAATCGGACCCGACCCGTCATCGTGCGACCCCCGACCGTTTGTCTCTGGGCCGCGTATTGTGCGCGCGTGCATGATATACGCGCTGCCGGCAGTCCGTGTGTGATACTGCACAATATTATTATTATATCGTATTTATATATAGTACACCGCACGACGCACGAATTATTGTGTTGTTGTGATCCGCGTTGTACGCTGCACAACACACAATTTCTCACGTCGTGTACGACACATGTGCGGCGCGTCGCTCACGTGCGCCCGGGCGCTCCGTTCCATCGACCGCCAGTCGTGCGACTAGATAGATTTCGTCGGGGACGACTTGAAAAAAAAAAAACAATAAAAATCTCTCCGTATAAAACGCGCGTTAAGCCGCGTCCACACCAAGAAACATTTGTCGATGACTTTGTTGTCAATGTCGGCGACAAAATGTTTCCGACAATGTCCAAAAACTCAAAAAATTCCCCTAAAACTCTAAAGTGCCCTAAAAAATTAAAAAAATGACCTAAAAACTAAAAAATGCAAAAAAATGCAAAATAAACTTTCTTATTCTCATTCAAATGTACATAAAACAAATTTGTGACAAGACGAGCATTGCACAGTAAGCTTTGGAAATCAATGCAAAGTGCGTCGAAATCCCAGCCCTAGTTATTACTTATTACTAAATTACTTTGACGTACAAACGTCACGCTACAAAATATTTTTTTTCGTCATTTTACATCGTTAGTACCGTCATGGACAAAAACTTTTAAAAAGCGCACATTCGGTATGTTACTAACACTTAAAAAATTTCAATTAAAACTGACGCTAGAGGGGGCAAAATAATTCCTTTGCGCCCCAGTTCTACGCCCCGGCGGGGGGGAAGTTACCCCTCATTCCCCCCCAAGATTACGCCTATGTCGTCGGCGATTCGTGTCGTGTATAAATAGGCGGTAATCGGAATTTTCCCTTTCCCGGTTAGTCGGCGCGAACGATCGGTCCTTTTCGAAAAATCCGCTCTCACACCGAAACTCGGATTCGCCGCAGCATCACTGCGAGACACTAACCGACGACGACGACGACGATTATGTTGCTATATAATACGCAATAATTACGCATTACATAAACGAACGCGTCGTCGTCCGTGGGATAGGTCGCGCGTGAACCGTTGCAACGGCGGCGGCGGCGGCGGCTGCTGCGGCTTTCGATTTTCGCGCAGACCGGTGGTTTATAAACACACACACACACACACACACACACACACACACACACACACACACACACACACACACACACACACACGTAACACTATAATATATACACGGGGGCAACCGTCGTCGTCGGCCGGCAACCCCCCGCGTAGCTCGTCAATTGTTTACCGCGTGTTGTGCGTGTGTGTGTGTGTGTGTACATCGAACATGTGAAAATATATACGTTAAGGGTAAAAAGCTTGCGAAACGCACGTGGTGAAAAGAGGAGTGTGTGTGTGTGTGTGTTAGTGGCGGCGGCTGCAGCGGCGGTGCGACCACCGGACCTGGAGGCGCGCACCTTGTTCGCGCGCGCCCTTCCCCCGGCCGCGTACGGCCGCGGGCGCAGCTGCCGCCCGTGGGAAACGCACGCGGCTGCGACCCCCGAAAGACAAAAAAACCAGGCGGCAGGGAAAAAAACCGCACGCCGTTTTTGACGCGCCGAGCCGCCTGCGCCGCGACCATAATATTGTAATATCGTACGCGTCGTGTACGCACACTGCACATACGCGCCGCAAACACTCGGTGTCGGATCCAGGGGGCCATCGTCTCCGTTCCCCTCACCCTCCCCTATCGACCGGTTCGATAAAAAAAAACACACACACACACAAAGACACGTGTTATCGATATGCCGAAGTCGAAGAGACGGAAAAAAATGTATTCGCAAAATCTTCAAGAAGAATATTATATTTCGCATTATGACATTTACTAGTTTATTATATTATTATACTGTAATTATTATTTGTATTGTATGCTATCAAATTTACTCAACGTGCTTTTCTGTATAGATTGTAAATACAGCTTTTATTAAAAAAAAAAAAAAAACATTTAAAAGTTATACAGTTATAAGCAGGACTCGGGACTTAAAGCATATTTTGCTTTTTTTTTTGGTTTGTCTTAAAATCTAGCAGAGTGCTATGAACGTTCGTGAAATATAACGACGAATTTAAATTTGAAATTTGAAAGTGCTTGTTTTTGCTTGTTTCGTTGGTTTTAGAAAAAATTGCTTTTAACTCGTTTTTTCTGCTTTTCTTGAATATTTTCTAATTAATGATGAAACGACGACGTGGGTTGACGAAAATTTATATTTTTCAATGTGTACTTGTTATTACAACTGCAACTAGAAATATTTGCTTACCTTTGTATTCTATTTCCTCGTAGTTAATATACCAAACTCTTGTTTTAGTTATCTATTTGCCGTGTCGATCGTAGCTAGCTATAATTTCAACGTAACGCATTGGCATTCCCAAATTTTTTGTGGTTTTAATAATAATATTATGATTTATGATTTACATTCTTATAATTTTACATATATTAAATAATAAAATGAAGATTACTTAAAAAAATCGTTCTGTGTTCGTGGTTTAAAATGTCTACAAATATATCACAAGGGCACAAATACCTATTATTTTTAATACAAATTATTGGTAGATTTTGAGGCAACGGATTATATGTATTTTTTTTTAAATGGGGTAAAAATTTTTGATTTTGCTTATTTTTGCTTATTTTAATGTTTTTAAGTGCTTATTTACGTGCTTATAATGAAGTATTTCAGTGCTTTTTTAAGCACCTATTTTGATGATTTTAAGTGCTTCATGTCCCAAGCCCTGGTTATAAGTTGCACACCACATACGTTAGTCGATTTTCAGGAAATAACGTAACGAATATTTTATTTATTGATAAACATTTTGAAAAGAATCTGTTTGATTATATCATTAATTGGTGATATCAATGGGTTGAAATCAGAATAAATTTTTTACAAAGGGCCTTTTATCCTCATATTTTCCAACATGATCGTAAATAAGTATACATATATATATTATATATTATTCGGACTGTATAAATAAAAGTCTTATTACTTTTTGGGTATCTTTTCGTCGGCGTTGGTGAGTTGCGGCCCAATCCCTAAATAGCGTACGAGTTGCGGCCCGGGTTTATGAGAGGTACGTACGAATTGCGGCCCGGGTTTATGAAAGGTACGTACGAATTGCGGCCATACAATGATGTATATATTACATATATATAATATATATTATATACTATATGTCTATATATAGTATATAAACATCACAATATTTTGTATTTTCTAGTATAAATTGTCGTACTTATATTAATATTTGTCTTAAAAAAAATAAATAATAAAAAATAAAAGTATTCATGTATAATTAATAAAAAAATGTTATGTTATAACTGTTTATAAAACACATGTACATTTTATTTATCACTTCATATCAGCCTATCAGCGTTACCCAGAAGACACCACGAGGAGGTTGGCTGAGTCGTCTCCCAAAAATTTGTTTTTTTTTTATTTTTTATTTTCAAATTTTATTTACTAAGCGATGAACAGACTAACACTGTAATATTTTTCGTTTGAACTATTGACGTTATGGTATCTATTTAGATAAGATAGTGTCGATACTGCTGGCACAAAATTGAAAATAAATAAATTTCCCGGGCCGCAATTAACTTAGTGATAAAATATGACCCGGCCGCAATTCACCGGTCTTCGACACGTAAATTACATGTCGGGCCGCAACTCACCTATAGCCCTTTTCGTTGAGTGGTTCAGTAGTGTTGTACGACCTAAAATAGAGGATAAATAATCAATAAATACTCTCGAGTTCTTCGAATAATGTTATTTAAAATTTGTCAGCTATGTGAGATAATGACGTGTCGTGTGTTCGCGAATTACCCGTGAGCAATCCAACGGCACAAGTGCTAAAATATAATTTACTTGTATTAATTAATAACGTCACTTGTCAAACTCTCTCGGTGAATCGTTAAAGTTCCGTGTTTGACAACAAAAAAAAAAACGCGTTTTCCACTAAAAGACATCAAAGTATAATAATAATTATATTATTATCGGGAAAACAGCTGTTGCCGTGCGTAAGGATAAGGTATTCGCGAACGAAGCCTTTCGGCGTGCTCGTCTTTATGAATTACATAATTTTCGTGCGCCCTGTATAAAAGGCCTGCATATTATAGCCGACTTACGAGTGTCATTGCTGCTGTTGACATACCATGCCGTCGCTGTCGCTAAACACCGCACTAATTCCCTTTCATACAGCGTGCGCTCTGCCGAATTCACTCCGTATACGCGGACGACCTACTGTAGCGCGCGTCGCCGGTGCAGCTGCACGCACGTGTGTGTGTGTGTGTGTGTGTGCAGATTTTGGCGCGACAACAAGAGACGGACGACGGAGGGGACGGGGACGACCCTGCACCACTCACCCCCCGACGATTAAACACACAATGTGCGTGTACGTATGATACACACGCGTAATAATAACAATATAATAATAATAATAATAATAATAATAATAATAATAATAATAATAATAATAATATCGTAATAAACAGTAATCGCGCGGCGGTGCGTTTGAGGATATAATAAAATATCGCCTATACGTCCGCGTACGTCATATTGTGTGACGCGGTGTGTTTATGTGTGTGTGTGTGTGTGTGTGTGTGTGTGTGTGTGTGTGTGTGTGTGTGCGTGTGTGTGATGTACGTCGTACATCTGCATCGTTCGAGTCTGGTCATCAGCTGCGATGATTTCGTGTGCGAGCGCCCCGGAAAACGCGTAACCGTTTGCGGTGGTGTATACGTATACACATAAATGCATATGTCGTTTCACGTGATGTCGACAAAACACCAGGCCCTTTCCGTCTGCTGTTCGTCGGCCGTGTGTTTTCCAAGACCACGATGTGTGCGAGCCCTATACACCGGTATAATACTATATACACGCGTGTTTTGTGACCGTTAAAAAAAAAAAAAAAAATAAAAAAACAAAAAATTAAAAAATGTTACACGTTCGCGACAACGAAGACGTGTACGTGCACGTGGTGCAGCCGACGACGGCTGCGTTTCTGCTGCTGCTGCTGCTGCTTCGGGCCGCCTGATGCGTGTCGTCTGCAGACGTCGCACTGGCGTAGACCTTTTTCCTAACCGGCCGATCCACGAATTCGGCGACATACGCGTCCGGTAAATAAGTAAATAACACGGCGTGACCCGCGATCAATAGTTTCATCTCACGTGAATTACGGTCAGGTGTTTTTATTTTTTATTTTTTGTTAATTATATATTTTTAGAAAATTTAAAAATAAGAATGTATATGACATTATTACGACCTATTGTCCTGTATATGGCTCTGAGACGTGGGCATTGAGGAAAGCTGAAGAATAGAGGCTACGAGTTTTCGAGAGGAAAGTTTTAAGAAAAATTTATGGACCGGTCTTTGACAGTGGAACAAATGAATTGAGAAAGTTACATAATGATAACTCAAAAGACGGTTTCAGAGACCTGACTTAGTTAAGGAGATCACAAAAAGAAGACTCAGGTGGGGGGGGGCATGCCTGGCGTAAGCAAGGATCCCTAGTTAGACAGGTAATAGAGAATGAACCAATAGGTAAAAGACCTCTAGGAAGACCCAGATTGAGGTGGGAAGACTGTGTTAAAAAGGACTTAAAAATGATAGATCCAGGAATCAGATGGAGAGAAGCTGCAGAGGATAGGGACAGATGGCAAGATTTGTATTTAGCGGTATGGTCTTAAGGGCCGAAACCAAGAAGAAGAAGAAGAAGAAGGAGATTTATTTTTTTGGAGATAAAGTTGGGCAACACGACGGAGTTATGCTTTGGCCAATAAGAAGAAGAAGAAGAAGAAGACGATTTTGGTTTAGCTGTATACTACCGTTTACTATAGTTGCCGAGGGAAAAATGTGATCATAACGTTTGGTTAAACTAAATCGACATAGATTTACGTGATTTTTTACGTTGCGGGTGTCCAATTTTTTTTTTTTGTTTCCTTTACATGCATACTCATAGTTTATACCCATATATGTGATGATCGAGCGATTGATCAAACTTCTAGCGTATTTTTTTAGTATACCCTCTCGACTGTCGAAATCATATTATTGTCGTCACGAAATCGACCCGGCCGTGGGTTTTACATACACCCCACCGGCGTTCCGAGTAGAAAAAAAAACAAACAAACAAACAAAATCCGCACGTCGGTCCTTTTTGATTGAGCGTAAACGCCGTATAATAGCGATCGGCAAACTATACGTGGTGTTCGCACGGTTTTTTTCGAAATCGTACGACTTCAAAAACACGCACGATCCGTGAAATCGTGTGCGCACACTTCAGTACCGTGCCGGTGCAGGCCACATTGTTACACGGTGTAAAATCGCTCGGAAAACGGTGCAGAACGTGTCTGCGGCGCAGTGGATCCCCCGGTAGGACCTAGTGGTGGACATATCCGGATAATCTGAATTTGTCAAATCCGGATTTAGGAAATCCGAATAATTTTTGTTAATCAATGACTTATTTTTATATTTTTCATAAAATAAATGGTATAAACTTTTTTGAATATAGGTTCGATTGATACTATTTTTCCAACGTATTTCAATAATGGACGGTGTTTTGCGCAAAATAATAAAAATAATTACCTATGGAATTGAATGGTTTTTTTTGAATTGGCCAGCACATATTTTATTTATAAAGATTAATTATTATGTTTTATTAACAAACAAAAAAAAAAAAAACAATGAAATAATGTAACATACTATTTTACAGGGCTATTACAAATTAATAACTAGTATTTGATTTAAAATCAAATCAACAAAATAAATACTTGATAACAGTGCACAAATTATTTAAAAATTATAAGAAATACCATTCATAAACTACCATTCATTTAAAATAATTATGAGTTACATAAAAAGCAAATCCATATATCCGGATAATTCGGATAATCCGGATATGAATTTGATTCAAATCCGGATTTCGATATCCGGATATCCGGATAATTCAGATATTCGGATTGCATGCCCATCCCTACAGTAGGACCTGCTGGTCCGATGAAACTATTCGCGCTGCCGTCACAGTGTGATGTCGTTAATACATCGTACCCCGCTATAATAATACGGCGTGGACACTTACCCCGCGAACTTCGTACCACCCGAACAGTCGATTATTTAATTTTTTATTATTTTTTAATACTCGTATTCTGCTGTTCGGGACACCGGGCCAGCCAGTAAGATAAAAAAAGAAAAAAGAAAGTTGATAAGTCGACAATTACATTATGCCGAAAAATAAAAATGATCAATCACTTGAAATTCTTTTAATAGAAAATTTAATTCTCTCAATGAAAATTACGATTTCAGATTTATTATTATGTCAACTACTTAATAATAACACAATCCGTTAGCTTCATTTTCGTAATGCAATGCCTTACGATGTGAGCAAACCGAGTTCATATAGATCCAATAGCAACACTTTGTGTAGTTACTGCAGTCAATTGACACATCGTGACTAAAAGCAGCTCGATTCAAACTTGCGCGATTATCAGTCGAATTCGAAGAAATTTGAAAGAATTGAAAAAAAAAGCTCGCGCTGCACGCGTTCGTGATATCCGAATTCTTTCACGTTCGTTTCTGTCGTCACGTTCTTGTGCAGTATGATTAGATCGGTAATTAGTTTGGTTTGTAGCGTTTCGGGTTCCTGTACCTTAATTGCTTCGTCTTATAGGAGGCATATCGAATATAAATTTATATAAATCATGCATTTATTATTTAATATAATAACGTATAAAATAATGTAATAAACATATTTTATACCAAAATCAGGTAGTTTAAGTATGCACAAATAAAATATGAGTTTAAGTCAAACGTAATATTTAATATACCTAATATGTATTGATATAAGAAATTACCGTTGGAAAATTAATCGTACACATTATCACTTAAAATGCATCGTAAATAAATCGTTATACAAATCACTATGAATATTACACTGTCTCGGAGTGACAAAAATAAAAATTTACGTCTTTATGAAATAGCTGTAAATAATATACATACACGAATAATGAATATAAAAAATGTAATGGCATTGTAAATTATTGTTCATCTACTAAATCATTAAAATGTTTATCAGTGAGCTCACAAATAATCGACCACCATAGATGATGTTCTTGACCAGTGATTACATTGCCATAGAGACGATCAATAATAATATATATTATTCATATTATAATAAGGGCTGTTTTCAAAAAGAAAATGGCTGTTTTTAGGGGTTTCCCGGCAATTATTCGAATTTTTCTCGCCGTAAAAACCATCATTGGACTTCAACGAACATTAAAAAAAAAAAAAGCTGGTAAGTTAGATGATGGTGGTACAAGTTCGTCCTTCTTCCCTTCGGTCCTCGAACAAGATATTGGTGATGAATGTATTAAGTTTTAAAGAAATGGTGACTCATTTCTTTAGTATAAAACGATTCTAAGCAAAGCTTCAGTGTAATATAATATATTATTATTTAAATACTGTTTACGTATTTTACGGTTATTTGTATAATTTTTTAAATGGTTGGAAAAAAAATCTTGAGTCACGATTATTGATATTTTTTCGGTATTGATAGTTTAATATAAGAGTAAACTTGTTTTAAAATTTCAGAACTTTCTAACAAATACTCAATATTTCATTAGAAATAGACTTAAAAGAAATCAGACAATATCGTGAAAAATCTTATAAAAATTTATTAAAATGTGTATTAAAAAAAAATCCTGAGTCATGATTTTTGAATTTTTGTTAGGATAATTAGATAGGTATATGAGTAAGGTCATATTACGTAAATTTTCAGAATTTTTTGTCAAATATTTAAAATTATATTACATAAAAACTTTCAAACAATTTGGTAAATTAAAAGTTCAATATAAATAAGTATGTATTTGATATTGGATAAAATTTTCAAGATTCTAGCTTCAATACTTTTCGATTTATGACTAAATACCTAAAATCTGAACAGTGAAAATCTCGTTTACGGCGGATTTTTGCCGATTTCACCGTTTTTACTCAGTTTTTCGATCGTTATTCTTGATTACTGGAAAAACTATGGAGATTTTGGAAAAATGACCTCTCTAAAGTACCATCTCAGTTCAATTTCGAATCTAAAAAGTTGCTGAACGAAATTTTGGACAAGGATTTCTATACGAAAAAGTGTTTACAGAAAAAAAAAATAAACATCATTGTAAAACCATAAGATCCTTCGCTTCACTCAGAATCTAAAAGAATTGGCCAAATTGGTCCAGGCGTTATTGATTCATGCGCTTAGCAACGCATTTTGTGATTCATTTTTACATTATAGATATGTATAATATATACATATTATGTACGAAACGTATATGATATTATGCGATCTATATTTGTGACCGTTACGAATGTTTTGTGCGCGACGCGTGCACATGGTGTCGACGACGACCCACGACGACACGACGTTGTGCGCGACGGCTGTGCCCCGTAGCTATTACAGGACGACGCCGCCGGCGTGTTTCGATCGGCTCGAGTGAACCTGATAATAATATATAATATAGCCACCCTCGAAATATCCGATAAACATACGGGCGACTGATGTTCGCGTGTGATCTATATCGAGTCGTCGAGGTCTGCTGAAAAAAGTCAAACGTCGTGAGCGCCGCGGCCGTATTATAAATCGTTGATAATAATATTATTATCAACGATTATGATACGATTATTATTAAAGCAAGAAATTTCGTGCGCTAAAAAATCATCAAATACGCATTTTAAAATATGCACTTATGCATAAAAAAATTAAAAAAATATGCGGTTAAATATGCCCTTAAAAAAATTAATTTTATTATTATTCTATATATAAGTTTTAACTAGATTTATTTTATCAAATTGATTTGGAATCTTTTTTGAATTTCGGATCCCATCCAATTCTTCATTATTATTTTGCGCCTGATAAAACAAAAGAGGTATTTTCAAACAATTGTTGAATTATTCTCAAATGTTTACCTTACCTAAACTAGAACTTCACTGAATTATTAACATCTCTTTGATATTTGCGAATAGCAGAGAACGTACCACATACCTACTATTCTTTAAATAAAAACACGAAAATAGATATAACAAATACTGACCATTATTATTTCGAGATAAAATTTATCTTTATCGTCTTTATAAGTTTATAACGAATTGTTGACCCTGTTCATGAAAAATATTCACCAAAGTGCCTGATTTTCGATAAACCATCAAAATATGCACTAAAAGCTTAAAATATGCTCTTACGATCAAAAATATGCCCCTTAAACCAAAAAATGTCCAAATATGCAAAAATATGCACTAAAAACTTTGAGTATTTCATCATAAACTTTATGAAATGTATTTTTTACTTAACAAGCATATACGATAAATTTTACCAGAAAAAATATGCAAATACATGAAAGTCCTTGCTCTAATTATTATGTTATAATCGTTGATTTATAATTGTTACGCGGCTCTTGAAATCGGTAGATCACATGACGTCACCGTAGATCGACTCGGAACGACAAATTATACGATTAGCCGCGCGCCGAACGAAATAATAGTACTTACTGCTTACGGTCGACTGTTTTGCGATGTGAAAAAAGGATGTAATTCACAAACACACACTTGCTATCAACTGGTTCAATTTATTTTGGGTTTCATACTAATAATCAGGGTTCAGATTTTACAGCACCAAAAAGTACTAAAATATGCGCTATAATATGCTCTAAAAATATTAAAAATAGCAACAACAAAATTAATTTTTTTGAAACTATCATCTTTTACTGGTGGTTTAAATTTTTATCTTTTGAATTAATACGTATTAAGTTAAAGAAAATTGTAAAATCTAAACAACAATGGAATATATATAAATAAAACAGTTTAGAGGGCATAAAATGTATAATATTCGATATTTCCGAGCTTCTTAAAAATAAACTAACATGTTTAATATTGTATACCTACAATAATTATAATATTATTTACAAATTAATTACGAAACAAAAATATGGTAATTTTTCTTATGAATTCACATAAATGAATAATAATTTTTTCTCGATATAAACGATATTATAATGAAAACTACCAAATAAAGCTTTGTATAAGAAAAATAGTACCAACACTTTAAAAATAGCATTAAAAATCTAAAATACATCAAATATGCAAAAAATAGCAAAATAAAATTTCGTATTTAGAGTCCCTGGTGTATAAAACAAATTTATAGCCCCCCCTGCTATTTTTATCTGTATTCTATAATAATTAATAAATGCTATAAAATCCGGACCTTGCTAGTAATAATTCAATGAAGAACAAAAATTACATTTTATTTCGTCGCGCCGCACGAGATGGACGCACATATTTAGGTACAAGTAAACCGGTACTAAAATAACAAATAAAACTATTTGACTGAGCACTCTTGCGCGTACGTTGTAATCCTATTTTATAAATAAGAATAAGATAACTGTTGGTAATATCTGTGATTGTCATATTTTACGTAGTGTACCGAACAGTAAAGTTGACGTTAAACGGATTCGCATTGGTCGTATTGTAATCCAAAACGAATGGTTACGTTTCCAAATCTGTTATCTAAGCATATAATTTATGATCTGTCGATTTTTCTAGATTTGTCGGTTGTTGTATTGAATTACGTCAGACGTTCGTTAAGCAAAATAATTCGATTAGCCTAAAACATTTTTCTGTTTGCCGATGTTTAAAAAATACACTTGACTCGAAGTTCTTTCGATGTCCTTTCGACTTTTTGCTACATATTCTATTGAGTGGGTTCAGCCAGAATTTGTTTTGTGTCTTTTTTAAATGAAATACGATTTATCTTCTTTCACATATCTATAAGGGATGCGGCGTACAAATGCATGTTTTTTTTTTTTATGAATAATCAGTGTTAAAACTATTTTTTATTAAATTTATATATTCTCTTTTTATCGGTCGATCTGACACTCGAAATTCACAAACGTCTTTTAACATTTCCTTTTCCATTTCAATAGAAATATGTAGGTATAACTTGCGTACACTTTTATGTGAAGAAAAATTTTATTCAATCGATTTTTTTTTTTTTTTTAATAAAGATTTTTAAAATATAGAATTAGTTTTATTTTTTTGAAGGAAACGCAGTTTTATCCGTCGCACGCGTATTGTTATCTGCAGCCACAGATGCGTGATGTGACCCCCGGTGCTACGTGGTGGGTTTCGTTGGGATATTATTTTTATTTTTATTATTTATTTATTTATTTTTTTTGTTCAATCGGAAGTCGATACGCTGGCTTGTGATTTGTACAATGTAATAATATAACATAATATATAATACACGACGTGCGTCCTTGGACGTCCACGCGGTCATAACGACGGACGTGTGTTACGATCCTTGGACCTGAACAATAATATTATTATAATTATATATTTCGACCCGAAAAATCGAAAATGTTTTCGATTATGCAAATCACCGCGAATCGCTGTCATCATTATACACGAAATGTTTACAATACTAATAATAACAGCAGCAGCTGCTGCTGTTGCTGCTGCTGCTGCTGTTTACACGCGTAAACATCTTAAACGTTAAATGAATATATTATGTGTGTGTGTGTGTGTGTGTGTGTGTGTGTGTGTGTGTGTGTGTCTGTGTGTCTGTGTGTCTGTGTGTGTGTACTTCAATAGTCATTCATGCAGTACGGGGAATAATAATTTATCGTAACACGCGGTGGCTATTTATTTGCAATGATTGCTGTTCGTCTTAATTTCGCGTTCTGATTAAAGAAGAAAAAATACAATTTATTATTGTAGACGTATCGAGTATTGACTTACTGCTACTACAGCGCGTTTAATAATTATTATATTTACACACGAATACGTATACCTACCGCTTCCTTGACGAGATACGATAATTATTATTATAATATATTGTCGACGACTGGCATTGGCGTGCGTAACCTAACGAATGTTATTTTTCCCGTGCACACGATAATAATATAACGTACGTATACAGAGCGCTCTCCACGCGGACTCGGACAAAATCATAAAAATATCTAAAAACACATTTTTTATCTTGTAAAAGATAAGTCTATTGTAACAGTATTGTTACATCCTATATATCTAAATAACACATAACACATTAAGGACATACTATATACATGAGACATACCTAAATTTATACAACTCGACACTTCTGCTACACAAATTTTACTAATATATTAAAAATGACACACACCAGTTCAGTTCGACACACACCAGCACGACGGACGAACTCAAATCACACACTTTTTGGCAGCTATCTTCAACACCGTAACGGTCGTATTACTTGTATTTTATAGTTCTGATAATATCATTATGATATGTTCGAAATACAAATCAGATTAATCTTATTATTGATAACGATCCTCTGGTAATAGTTATAATAAAATGCACTACCAACTATTCATTGAATGAACCGATGAGACGTATGATGTCAAATGCCAATACGGATCCAACGTTCTCCTTTTGATTACTCAAACTTAAAATTAAATTTCTCTTATTTTATATTCATCTCTAATCGATTTTCTCTTTGTTTTCTAATACTTTAATTCTAACTATATATTGTAAAAATAAACCTGTACTTAAATTGTAAAAAAGGGCCTCGCCCGTATATTAAATAAATAAATAAATATATAAATAAATAGTGCTCAACCCCCTGCTACGGTTTAATTTATCCATAAGGACCAGAAACCCTTCCCTGGACAACATAATATTGTAACAAGGTTCCCCGACCACGTTACACTATAAATCCCATTATATGATTGACCAGCAACAGAGTTTCGGTCCAGGTAAATCTATACTTACTACCACTTATCAGCATAGTGTGTTTGTTTTCTTACTTCTGCATATTACGTATTGTAAACGGCTTTGATAAAAACGAACAGGCCGACGTAATTTTTACGGACTTTAGAAAATCCTTTGATTCGGTTGACCATAATATACACTTCTATTGGATGAACTGAAAGTTTTCGGCATCGGGAATCTTCTTCTTTCTCGGTTCTGTGGTTACTTTTTTAAAGGCATAAGCTGTCGTTTGATATTTATATATTATATATAAAAATAACGGCATTAAATATGCTACGATATTCAAGAGTAAAATTAACTTTGTTTAAGAATCAATTAAAATCAATGTGCTTTTCGGCGCAACAACCGAGATAAATCCGTGTTCCCAACGACTTTGACTGACAATATTTCAATACCAAACATTTTTTTTTTCAATTCCAACTTCAAAGATGGTATGTATAAACGAGTATAGAGTTCAAATATATTTCGTTGACGGTGTTTTAGCATTAAATAATTGTTTTTAAACCAAAATTTACGTCGTCTTGGAAAATTTTCAAAAATCGGATTTATCCGGTTGTCGCAGCGAGCCCTTCGACGTTACACGCGAGCGGACGGGGGAAAAAACGTCTCTGCGGCCGCCGCGTCGTAGCCGACGAGCGAGAGCGTACAATATTATAATAACACAGTACACGGCGTATACCTCCGTACGCGCGCATACCTCCGTACGAATAATAATATTAAAACACGTCAGAGCCACCGTCGAGTCGCAGTTTTAACGATGCGGCGGCGTTTTTGCGGCGTGTACACATAATATTATTGTGTACATCGTATATACGTGTTTTTTTCATTTTTTTAATTTTTTTTATTGTACTCCCTCGTGTATAATATACGTATAATGACGACTACCACGGCAAACAACACGGCGTTTTACAACGAAAACGTGACTCCCGGGGTCGTCGGGTGTTGTCGAAAAAACACCGACGATCATTATTGCCCGACGCGATGGGCTGACGGGAGGTAGGGGGGGAACGTCGGATTTTATTTGGGTTTTTACATCGTTTCCAGAGCACGGGCGGCCAATGGTAAAACGACACCCTGTCGATAAAAATGTGTTTGATGCGTGCAACACACAGTTCGATACACCCAATATAACGATAATACGTCGTAATACACGCGGCAATGATTTTTCGGCGTTTTTCCATTACGTAATAATTGACCGTCGTTACCGCGTATAGTCGGGTTTTTTTTTCTCCGTCCGCCGCCGCCGCCGCCGTCATTTCTCTCTTTTTTTCCTTAAAGAGGTCACAGGTGTACGCCGCGTTTTTGAAAACGACTTCATTTCCATAACGTCTTAACATGTGTGTACACACTCCGAGCGTGTCGGCGAGGGAATATATACATATATGTATATATATATATTTTTTTTTTAATAGGTGCGGTGCCGGTATGCGTGTGTGCGAGCGCGTGCATGCGCGTGTGTGCGCGTTCTAGTGTTCTAGTGTGTGTGTGTTCGTGTGAAATTGCCTGGTAGATAATATTTTGTTAACAAGCCATGATTGTTGAACACGTGTGCACCACAAACAATAATATAATAACCGCCACATGTCACGGTCACTGAAAAACGTCTCCTGGCACCCCGTACTACTTGACCGTACGGCAATGGTGCTCGGTCGTCGTCGTCGAGGAGAAAAAAACAATATTACAAAAAAAAAAAAGAAAAAAAAACTATCATCGATGTTTTTTATACGTTCCACGAGTTACACGGCTCGTTCGCTGCGACACGCAAACACTACGTACGTACGCGGCGTAAAATATTTTTATTTTTATTTATTTTCCCGTAAACGAAGACACTATTGAACTTTTTTTGGATTTTTTCCACCGAATCCGTTCCAGACACCCTTCCGGGTGTGCCCCCGGTGCCCGTTTTTTGTCTTTCTTTTCGGCCTGGGACCCGACCCCCCAGTCTTTACCGTTTTTTCCGACGAAAATGTTTTATTTATTTATTTATTTACAATACGGGTCAAGCCCAATTACATAATGTTAATACAACAATTATAATAATCATAATATTACAGTGAACTTGTAAAAATTAATAAAAACATCTGAAAATTCTGTATAATAGAATTAATTAGCGCAATATAACAAATATTGAAAGAAAAGAGAAGAGAAAAAGAAAAAAAAATCATTTTTAACTAAGATTAATATAATAATAACAACTAGAAACATTAAAGTTCGTGATAATGATAAATAACTAATTAAGAAATGATGGATCACTATTTGCCATACGCATCATCCTAACTATTGGCTGGTTTTCTAAATAATTGGTGTTACATTTTGGCACAAGAAATGGATAAGTGTGTCTGATATTAGTGTGGAAAGGACTTTAAAGTTAATGATTGAAAGGAGTTCAGGAGAGTCAATCTTAATCTCGGTTTTGAACCGTTTTTCGATTTTCTTTTTCATACGATCGTTTCGAATAACTTTTGGACCCTCGCAGCGTCGTCTTTTTTCCCGATGATTTTAATCACACGACGGAAGAGCAGACCACACGACGTGACGTTTTAATAGTTTTCGTTTTTCGACGGCGCGTATGAAATATGAATAATATTACACCGTTTAATTTTTTACCGAGTTATTACGAGGGCCTTTCAAACGTAAGAGTCACATCCTTTTTATCATGTCGGCGAGCGGAGAGGAGGGTGCACGTGACGGTGTCGAGGGCATAAAACAAGAGTATTTAATACAATAATTATTTAACACACGCGCGCTCGAAGCCGTTTCACCAGCCGTTCGTATATGATGTTTAGATGTCGTTATAAACCGCTCCGTCGTACACGTGTGATTTAAACGTACGGAAATTAAATAATAATAAAAATAATAATAATAAGAAAATTACCGCCCGACGACGACGTCGACAACGACGCCGGCCCCGATTGCTTATAATTCATTATCAATTATTATTATCATTATGGTGTACACGACGAGCGGGCATGACGACATTATAAAATATTATACACGTCGTCGCAGTGTTATATTCCGAACACGTGCAACTAGTGTCCCGTCGTCGTAATCATAGTCGTCGTCGTCGTCCGCCCGACGGACGACGGTTCGGCGATAAAATGTCAATTCATAGCGCCTATTTTCCTGTACTACGTACACAACAATACGTCGTAGTCATTTTTTATACGCACACACACACACACACACACACACACACACACACACACACACACACACACACACACACAATACCGCTGTGGTGATGATAAAATATGTTACATCTTTCTCGCGAGTCTTCGTCCTCGTTTTCTCGTCCTATAGTGGCACAACGTGTTTAACCTTTACCCATCATATGTTATACCTGCGTTACGGCATAGCGTATACGCGCGCGTTACCATCGCTCGACCCGCGTGCGTGAACACAATTATAATTTAAATTATTGTTGTGGTTCTGCAGGCACACACACACACACACACACACACACACACACACACACACACACACACACACACACACACACTCACATATACATATACACGTTCATAATTCGTTCCCCGGCTACATATCTCGGTGGACCGTTAATGAGTGAAACAATACACACGCGCACGCGTACGTTGCACCACGAATACCTCTGGTACTCCAACTCACATTTTAATGGGCTCATAAATATTTACGATTGTAGTACGCGCCGCCGCCGCCGCCGCCGACTTATCTCTGCCGTACGTCAAGTATTCGAGTTCAAAATTCGTAAAAATCACACACACTCACACACACACAGACACAGTGACGTTACAAACATTTTTTTTTTTTTTTGGGGCAGTTGCTCCAAAATATTTTCGGCGGGTGGTATTATTTTATCTGTTAAATTATTTTACGAAAAAACATGTGCGTATAACCTTGTTGGATTATTTTGACACAATTTATATTGTAAAATTGTATCAATATTTATGTTCTTGTGAAAATCAATATGTTAAGGCATGTTTTAAAATTTTATGTATGTGTAACTTTGATGTTTGCCCGTATGGGTAAAACGTTTGTGACGCCATTGCACACACACACACACAAACGCACACACACACGCACACACACACACACACACACACACACACACACACACACACACACACACAGACGTTACAAACATTTTTTTTTTTGGGGGGCAGTTGCTCCAAAATATTTTCGGCTGGTGGTATTATTTTGTCTGGCTGTTAAATTATTTTACGAAAAAACATGTACCTATTACCCTGTTGGACTATTTTTACAAAATTTATATTTTAAAATTGTATCAATATTTAATATGTTCTTGTGAAAAACAATATGTTAAGGCATGTTTTAAAATGTTATTTATGTGTGGGTGGGTGCGTAACTTTGACATCAGATATGTTAGTCAGTAGTGTTTTAGTCGTGGCCGGCGTATATCGGGTTCAGTCGATCGGGGATCCCAAGAGGAAACCAAACGTCCGCGATGAAAACCGCCGCCGCCGTCAGATCGTATTTTTTCGATTATTAACTTCGATCGGGCACCGAACGCGTTCGATTGAAATAATAATAATATGTAATACGCCGCATCCGCCTCGGCGACGTGTTAACGTACCGCTACTATTCCTGGCACCGCGCGTGTACATTTTTTTTTCCATCGGAATCGTATTGTCGAGACAAAGACGTGAAGTGAATGCCGTTCAAAATAATATCACACCGTTGAAATCCGCTGCACGAATATCGTATACGCGCGTTCACCGCCGAAAAACATAATAATATGTAGGTATATACGTTTTTTCTCTCTTCGTCTCGCTCTGCGTACGTGGTTATCGGCCGTCGCTGTAGACGCGACAGTTATGTTTCGCCAGCGCCGCGGACGACTCCGCGCCTATCCCGAGCACGATCGATATTGATCGCCGCAGATTCGCGCCCGATTCGTCGTCCGTGATGCTATTACCACGCTATACAGTCTCCGGGTATGCCGAGAACCATCGCACACCAAAAGAGCAAAACTGTGCTTTAAACAGTGCTTTGACCTAACTAAACGGGGTCCACACACGATCGGTTTAACCAGAGACCCGGATTAAGGGTCAGAGTCGCCCTGGAGCAATATATAACAATTAGGATAGGAAATTTCTTATCGACAACCCGTCAAAAACTCAAAGCAGTATAATATGTATTTCATGTAATATTGTACGAATAATATTGTAACAATAAAAAAATAAAATAAAAATACTTTCGGTACCTTATTAATATTACGTAAATAACTACTACAAGTTTAAAACCTTAAATTTTTTATATATTATTTATACATAATATACAATAATAATAATAATAATTAAATATGTTTTGCAAAAAAAACAACAAGTGACACATTGTATAAGTACGTAAAATAATTATTTGCAGCACCCCCTAAAAGCAACGGTCTAGGACATCTCGGCGTGGCCATTTCGGCGTGGCCGTCTCGGCGTAGCCATTTAGGCGTAAACCATTTCGGCGTAGACCCATTTCGGCGTGAACCCATTTCGGCTTCTCGGAAAAACTTGTAAATAATCATAACAATCGTGATATTATTAGTTTTTTAAGGGGGATAGCCCATAATATTAGTTGTCATTAGTTTATTTAATTGTATTTATATTAGGTTAGATGTATAGGGGATAATCATTATTATTATTATTATCTTTATTATCATTAGGTATTATTGTTGGTCGATGCCGTATCGCCAAATCTTTTCATTTAATTATTATTATACTATACCATTATTATATATTTTACTACGACGATATGTCAAAATTTATCAATATAAAATATAATAAATCAAAATAAAATATTTAATTAAATTGTGTAACTTAAATTAAAAACTTAAAAAATATATACCGACATACAGCACGTTTATAATAAAAATCAAATAAAGAATATAAGTCTAAAAGAATTGAATGCACGCCGAAATGGGTTCACGCCGAAATGGCTACGCTGAGACGGCCACGCCGACATGGCCACGCCGAGATGTCCGGGTCCGTAAAAGCAAAGCTTGGGCTGGGGGAGCGGTTCTTATATAATATTACATAAAATAAATACATAAATAATAAATTAGTGATAGTTGTACGGAGACAAAAATAATTATAACAACATATTTATTATATAATAGACAGATCAAGATGTTTAACATATTTTTTGAATGATTTCAAATTATCAAAATGGCTAATGTTAATATTTAAGGTTTGATATAGTTTAAGACTGTTATATAAAACACTCATTTGACCAAACATTTTACTATAGTTAGGTAGACATATATTAATATTATGTTTGTATCTTGTATAATGATCATGATCAAAAGGGGTAATTAAATTTTTATTTTTATAAAGTACAATTAGTGTGTTAAAATTAAAAATATACCTAAAATCCTTGACTTTTAGTTCAATAGGCACAGTTATGTATATTTCAACAGAGATAAGACGATAAAAAGCGTAGTCAACGACGCGGCACAGTGAATCGATTAGACAAAACTACACAAGTCGTTCATTTCTAACAGAATTTTACAGAATCGTACGTAAACTGTGAATCTACAGACTGTCTGTAATTAATACCACTGTATTCATGGTTATACTATGCCGCCAGTCCATCCTTATAACACGGTAAATACGCTATTCAGTGCTATAGCTTATAATTTTATATTTGAAAAATCAGAAAATATATTATTATAATGAAATTATGTAAGTTTTCAATAGCCTGCAACCTATTGTATTGCTCGATTCGAGCATATATAAATTTGAATAATTAAACGCACACACGATATTTAGTATTTTTATAACAAAAGTTATACGCCACCCCCGAAAATGTGCCACCCTGGAGCAAAAGCTCTTTTTGCACCTATGTTTATCCGGCTCCGAGTTTAACTGTGCAGTTTATCACGTGTGACGTCATGTCTGAGCGATAAACCGAGGGAACTGTGCAGTTCTTGCAGATTTTCACGCAGACATTTGGCCTGTGCGACCGTTTCTATACTTTACAACGATGAACTACGCGTTTGCGAATTTGAGTTTCACTGTCGTGTTCCACGCGTCTAGGCCACAAACGGCGAATACAATCGTAGCCGGGGGGTTCCGGTCTCGATTTCTCGTCGGAGAACACCGCGGGGCTCGGGCCATATCTCGACGAGTGTACCTATGCATCGAAGGCAGCTTATTTTCCGCCGCACCATATTTGGCCTCTTTTAATTGTACACTCGTACCGATAACGCCCGGCCAATTAATACTAATTAATAGTTAATATCGCTGCTTTTTTTCCGTACTAATTCATATATATATATCTCGGCCGTAATAATTAAGGTTATTATATATATTATATACGTATAATAAATCATAATGGTTCAGTATATAAATCATTCTTGAAATCCCAATGTATTACGTTCGAAATATTACGAGTCGTAACTTGTTTAGAGATTAAATCAGTAACCAAAACGGTGTCGGTACTAAGTGACCATTTTCGGTTGAACAATAACGAATTTTTTTTTAGTAATGAGTGGGCCTTGTTTTGGCAAAATTCGATCTACTCGAAAACGTAGAGAAGCTCTATAGTTAAAACAGTGACATTGAGCTGCAGGCACAAGAGAGAGGGAGAGAGAGAGAGAGAGAGAGAGAGAGAGAGAGAGAGAGAGAGAGAGAGAGAAAGAGATACTTCTTATTGAAACAACTCTACACAAGATCAGTGGCGTATTTACAGGGGGGGGTCATTGGGTTTGATCCCCCCAAGATTTGAGATGGACACTTTTGTTTAATTTAAATCTAAATTTATTTTAGCTCTATGCCTCTTTGACGCTGGTAAATAGTAATTTTTGAAATATTTTGATTTTTTTGACTAGCAAGTTGTGGACGAATTATCTAAAAAATCTAGGAAACTAAATTTTGTTATACAAAATAAAAATATAATATAATTCAGAATAAAATACATTGGTTGTTGCTTCTTAATATTTGTCAACTATTAAATATCAATTATATTGAGTTTTTAAAAACTCATCTACTGTAGTTTTATATTTAATTATTTAAATGCGTGATCTCATACTTCCATGTATTTTGTAACTCTTTTGTAACTTTGTTGTAGTGCCATGGAGCTAAGTCCTCAAATTTATACTAACCCAGTATATAAATCATAAATTTGTCCGGCAGTCATTAAAGCTTAATACAAATAAATGGAGAAAACGAGAACGCGTGTGAACCGCGTACGGCCGATATATTGCGTGCAACGCGATCCCAGTGTGGCATCACGCTTAGGGTTACCAATCCGTCCCGATATATCGGGACTGTCACCGATATTGAGCTCTCTGTCCCGACAAAAGACCAAAATTTCCCGATCCACGAATCCCAAACAAAAATAGGTTGTTTTTCAAATTGTTACTAGTTCTATTAAAATCTTGTACCGCTAAACGTATACGGGTAGAATCCAATTAAGTCGTCATCGCAATCGTGATTAACGGATCAAAATCAATCACAATCAATGGATTTATTTTTGTTTTTTAACTGGAAATCATAAAAGAAAATGCCGACTGTTGAAATTATGCGAGTATTTGTTTGCAATCCCAGCACACAATGCCACAGTGGAAAGAGTTTTTTCATTAATGTCGGCTCAGTGGATTGACGAACGAAATCGCCTGCTTCCAAAGACTATGGAGTCGATTTTACAGTGTCAAATGAATGATTTGCCAAGAGGTCTACCAATATGTTAAAGGGGAGAAAGAACTGTTGAAAAAAGCAAAATCTTCTGAAAAGTATGGCCGTCCAAGTACTTCTGCAATAAATAAAAAATTTTTTTTTTTGTATGTACCTAACCTTAAATAAATAAACAGATGATTCATCTAAAATAAAGAGCTCTAATTTTTATTTCGAAATTGAGTATTTTTATACCCTCCGTCCTAGAATCACTAGAATGTCCCGACGAGACTCTAGCCAAATATGGCAACCCTAATCACGCTGCATCGGCGGCGGCCTGGGGAACTTTGCCAACCCGTGATGTATTATGATTATTATTATTATTAGAATGTATTTTTTGAAACGCCGCGGCCATGTGCTGCGACGGCGACGGACACATGGCGATTTCGAAAAGGCGACGGCGCGTTGCAGCGCGCACCGTGTTGTAGCTGAATGCTCCATCACGACCGCGTCGTCGGCCGGTTTCCGGACGTCTCTCGTAAAACGACACTGCCGGCGAAAATCCTCAAGCGCACGTGCGTTCCACTCGGAGTTCCACACACACACACACACACACACACACACACACACACACACACACACACACACACACACTCCAGGAGCCGCACTCGGGAACCTCCGAGCCCGGTGCTAATTTGCCGGCGGTCCCACCGGCCCGAGTAGTCATTTGATCCGATCGTTTGTCGCTGTCTGTTTTTCGGTTTTTAATTTTCCGCTCCGCTCTAGTGTTGCTTTGCGTGGTTTTCAGACGTGTCGATGGAAACGGCAAACACAGGGTCCGCGACCACATCGCGAGTGGGCTCGCCGCGTAGTATTCGAGTCACTGACGGAATCCCGCACTGCAGTGCACATTGCGCCCGGTAAACGCGCGCGGTCAGACATCGCTATTTGGTTTGACGTCGTACGATCGCGTATATTATACCTGACTAGTTGAAACGCTTCGATCGCTAGACGACGATTTTTCATTTCGTCGCAAAGTGTTGACGACGTACTCTCTCTTGACGTGACTATACATTTTTACTTAAACGATTGAATAAATATCGAATTTTTAACTACGGACGAGACTGCCGATACGTATTATGCCGGGGTCCGAAGTTTCATCCTTTAAGCCCCCCTAAGTAGGCGACCTAACCTAACCTAGTCGAGTCGCTCTGAAATCCCCCCCTGGAAACGCCGCACACTGTGACCCAACTTCACGCGAAATTTTATTTTATTTTTATTTTATTTTACATTTGTTACAGGCAAGCCCAGGGTACGGATAATATTCAATTAACATTAACGTATACTTGTTTGGAAAAATAAGACTGATAGGACAAAATATAAAATAGATGTGACAGGACTAATATTTAAGTTTGAAAGACATTAGTGTAGCGCATCATTCAATGGATGGGTTGGTTTCGTCCGTAATTGGTGCTATGGAATGGGACATAGAAAGGAGCTGATGTGCGAGAATGGATTTTAGGAACTCTAAAATTAACTTCAGATAGTGGCATTTAATAAAAACTTTATGTAGTAAAGAATAAACACAACAAAATAAACTTATGGATTTTGAATCATCTGCTCATAATGGCGGTTCGCGTATTTTTCCAAGTGCACAAATTAAACGATGCCGATTTCACCTAGAAGAAGTTTGGTACAGACAAATTGGAAAATCGGGACTCAAAATCGAATACGACAAAAATGAATCCGAAATATCAAATTGGTAAAAGTGTTTTTTGGATTTGGTTTTTTTACCTTCTACTGAAATATATGATGCGTTTTATGAACTATTTTCTATCGCTCCTGACAATTATAAAATATCAGCGTTTTCTGATTATATTTTCGCAAATTTTATTGAAAATGACAGCAGATATCCACCACACCTCTGGGCTGAGTCACCTTCAAACGAGCCAAGGACTACCAATGGTCCAGAATCATATCACCGTCATTTGAAAAATCAATTTTATAACCCACACCCATCTATTTATAATTGTATGGAAGTGCTTTAATAACACCAGGCCGAAGTTTAATTAAAAATGAAATCAAATGGACGAAAAACTACCAAAGCCAACTCCAATATAAAAGCACGGAACTTGTACATTGAAAAAAAACATTTCCTGATTGGACTGTTTGAAAACTTTGGGTTTCAATTTTCAATTTTTTTTTTCAAATTCATTGAATTTAATTACTAAAAACTTAATATTAATGACTATATTTTAATAAAATACACTCTATTTTTGTAAAATTTATTTGCGCTTATGGTTTGTTAAAAAAATTTTTTTTTGCGCTTATGGAATATTTATTTTTGCGTTTTTGGGTTGCGTTTGGGTCATATTTTGCGCTTATGGGCTACAGCCGCCTGGCGATTACGCACGGTCCGAGTACGCTAGACGTGCAGAGTCACACAACCCGTTCGGCCGCGGTAACGGTTTTTAGAAGACGCCCGGAGTGCCGTGAAATATTACCACGGGTTTGAAAAATAATAAACGCTCTACGACGAAAAAAAAAAAAAGAAAAAAAAATATATATTATTAGCTAGAAGTATGGAAAAAAAACGCACAAAACTGTGCACCGTGCGGGATTTCCGTCTCGGATAAAGATCCAAATCATCGATCTACTAATATGTATTTATACGATAGACGTAGCTCGTAGGTAAATAATATCGTGGTCCGCGCCGCGTTTTTGTTTTTTTTTTTCGCGTGATCAGATGAATCCCGCGAACCCCGCGCACTGCTGCCGTGCCAGACACACGGCCCCGGCAGCGACAGCGATAACTGCCGCGGAAGATCCGAGCCGCGCACAAAGGACACGGGCTGGCGAATACCGTCCGGCAAACGATTTACGTTTAATAATAATAATACAAATCATAATAATATTTATGATAATGACGATGATAATGCGGCTGTTATTAACGGGTCGGACGCTCGGCGGTCACGACAGAGATATTATTCCGATGACAGCTGGGCGGAAGAATAATATGCAATATTATATTATTATACAGGGTGTTCCAAAATGATTCATCCGATTTCAAAAAATCATATTTATTGTAAACTCGATTATAATCGTGTTAGAATATATTTTACATTTTAATGGATCATTTTAAGTTTTAGGAACAATGCTTATAAAATGTTCAATGTGACCCCCTTACTTGCAGCACGACACACATCTAAGCGATAATCAAATTCCTCATAAACCTGTTGAAGCATGTCGACTGTAACCAAGTCGATGGCGTCTGTAATGCGACTTTTCAATTCGTCAAGATCTTTTGGAAGGCGAGGTACACAAGCAACGATTTTTATGTAAACCCGGAGAAAAAAATCACAAATTTTAAGATCCGGTGAACTGGGTGGCCATGGACAAAATGTAGCGTCATTAGCACTACAGCGACCGATCCATTGCAGTGGTAGCTAATCGTTAAGAAATCTGCATACTTCTAAGGACCAATGTGGTGGTGCTCCATCTCATTGTAAAATGAAATCATCTCCATCGGCTTGCAGTATGTGGGCGAATAGCCAATCCTTAATCATTTGTAGGTATGAAATGCCTGTTATTGTGTTGCCATCAAAGAAAAATTTTCCGTACACTTTCTTTCTGGAAAAGGCGACTAAACTGCACATTATCGCGACTTATCGGCGATCGATAAAAACTCGATAACCCCGCCTTTCAGATGGTTGGTGTTTCGTTTACCTTAAATCACAGGAACAATATTTATAGTCTACCAACATCGGATGAATCATTTTGGAACGCCCTGTATTATAACATACACAAGTTCGACCGTTTGCGAGCTGTAGTTGCTGCAGCGCGCGTCGACGTCGAATCGTTTCTGCACCGCGCTTTTCGGTTCCGCGCGTCTGACAAGCGTATGACGTACCTACAATAATAATATCATAATAACGACGCTATATAATATTATTATGTTCGCATGACGGCATACCTTATATATACGGGCGAAAACGTTCTCGCGGTTTCTCCGTGCCTCGCGGGAACGTCGTCGTAGGTATACAGTCCAGTGATGACCAACCTTTTTTTCTTCGGCGGGCCACTTTGGTAAACAATAATTATCTTCAAGCGGCCCGGCTTAAAGTATAAAAGTACAAAAATAATTTTACATATTATTATTAGACTTGTTTTCATAACTTTTATTGCCTATTGAAAAGATTATGAATTAAGGTACACTTAGTACTTAGTACTCATTAGTTTGATCAACTTTGAGGATTGAAACGTTTAAATTCCAGCCATATTTTTAGTGAAATTTTTAGTTTATTCATTTTTAGTTAAGGAAATACAAGCTCAAATTTCACGTCATTAAAAACGAGTGTAAAACATTGTTACATATTTTTCATAGTTGTATCATTATCATTAATATTGTATTTAAAAGAATTCATAAATTGATGAAAAAAAAAATATTTTGTAATTATTTTTGACATTTTTTTTCCATTGTTTTTATTTTAGAAAATTCGTAACGGGCCACATAGAATACCTTCGCGGGCCACATGTGGCCCGCGGGCCGTGGGTTGGGCACCAATGGTATACACCCACATAATGGATTCGCGTTAGTAATTACGATTTCGATACATATAATATTTTTTTTCTTCTTTTTCTTTCGGCACGACGGCGCGTACGCGATTTTCTGCGCTATTATAATAACGATGATGATATACGACGTCCGCCGCGCGGTCTTTGGATCGGCCGAATTTCTTTTGAGAACACTCGCACCGCGCTCTGTACAATCGCCGCGCACCGTATTATGTTATATTATTACGTATAAGATATTATTATAGTAAAACGTTGTTATTATACGAGACCGATCGGACGACGTTTACGAATTAACGCCTCGTATGGCATAAATCGTGTTCATAGCCACGTAGTAGTGATATTGTTCTCGTTTTGCGAAAAAAAAAAAATCAGAAAATCCGTATGTCTGGTGGCGATTTTTTCTTCCGACCACGACAGTCGGCTGCAATTACCGCGACGACGTTAAATCGCCCCGGAACACGGTTAGCGCCGTGATTTACGACCGTGTCTACGATTTTTCCTATTACGAACGTTTAACATCCAAGGCCCTGTGTTTAGCTTGTCGGCTCAAACGGCTTTTGATTTATAATGAATATACGTATTATAATCGCGTGCGCCACGCCGTATCGAGGAAATCGTACGGGCGTGATTGGACAGTGCGTATAATATGATATGATATCATATTGTATACGATATATTATTATTATTATGTCATATATGTGTATACGCACTGGTAACTCTAGTAAATAATGCGTTTAATGTTGAAGTAAAATGTGAGTGTAATGATTTTCAAATACATTAAAAAGAAATATGTATTATAACAATTAATAAATATTACTTACCTAAAGCTTCATCAGCATCATCAATTTCTTTTTGTAAGACATGAATGATTGCTCGGTAACAGTCTAAGACAGCATCACAATTTTTGTATCTACAGTTCCACCTCGAATCACTTATTCTTCCAATTGTTTTAATTTTCATTCCTATTTTTTTTTTTGCATTACAATGAGTTGTTGATTTTTTTGTTGGATAGGAAAAATGATTATAAATACTTTCTAAAACATTAAAGAGACACCGAGTTTCCTTAAATAAAATAAGTTAAACGCGAATTAAAATTTAAAAATTGGTGCATCATTTTTTTAAACTTACTTTAACGAATTTATACATGTCAACAACAACGAGATTAAGACGGTGTGCCATACAACGAGTATAAACTGCACATGGATATTTGTTATTAATTTTTGCTAGAATCCCATTAAATTTCCCAGCCATAACATTTGCTCCATCATACTGAATTCAAACGATGTGTTTTATTTAAAATATCAAAGATAATCAGTATTAACCGTGTATTAACTGTTTATTTATTTACTGGACTTTATGTTATTCTATTATACTTTGATGACTAAAACTGCTACCTAAATTTAATATTACGTATAGAACCAAGAGTAGATCTAAATGTTTATTTGAAATCGATTTTTCTGTTGTATACAGTAAAGGGAATAAACAAAAGTGTTTAAAGAAAAATTTTATTTAGCTGAAAAGTCTTTAGTAGACAAATTGAAAATGTTGGTAAAAACAAAAGTGTTGAATTTGTTATAATGAATAGACTATTTTATATTTGCTACCACAGGTGTCATTGAAAAGGTACTTATAATAACTTAAGAGTTATAAGTCAAAGTGTCTATAACGCAAACTGAAAACAACATTTGACTCTTGAGTCGATTCAATCGTTTTAATCGTCTTTGGAATTATCTTACACTTAAACCACTGAACGAAACGCAAAGTTTTTGTGTAAACGACGTCGTCATTTATAGAATTATTATTATTATTAAAATCATACATACAAAAAAATAAAAATAAAAACAAATTTTCGAATACATAAAGACTTAGATGATACGTATAATGTATGACATTCAGTTTCCAAAGAAAAAAAAAACAAAAACAACCGTACACGATGTACATAACTTTGTATGATTGGCGAATCGGTCATTTTTTTTTTTTTTTTTTATAACGCAAAGCGTTTACAAGACAGATGACAAAATATATTTCACTGTTGACAGTGGTCTGTTGTTGTTGGTATGATCCGAAGGCTATATTTTATTGTGACTAGTGCGATAATGAAATCTCATTTTCGGTATGTTATTCGAGCTGTACAATGTAAAATATTATTTTACAGTATTCCGGTATTGATCGTGTATAACTCACACTGTATCGCGTAGTTAGAACCGTTGGGTTCAAAACGTTTCTTTCGTTTTTTTTTTCACAGCGTTATCGTTTGAAAAATAAAACGACATGTAAAACGTATTAAATCACGTTATCAACCGTAATAGTAAGATTATGGAAAATATTTACAAATCTGCTCGAAGGGAAACGCGTTTCGTTTTTATCGCGAGTCAGTTGGTCGGCATTAGTACCTACTCACTTAGAAATGTGTATATACGATATATATTATATACTTATAAAAACTGCAGCTGGCGAAAAAAAAACGCGGAGCAAAAATCGCGTCATTGTTATCGCGGGGCGAGTTTATAATAATAATAATGTATAATATAATATAATATATAATGTTATTGTAAGCCACCGGAATCTCTTTAAAAACGTTTAAAACCTCATTTCTCTCCCCATTAGACCACGGAATTTCGGCCACTCCTCCGGACCACACTAATATATAATATACCTACGTGCACGCCGCGCCGCGCCGTCGCGTTAGGTCAGGTATGCGCGGTGTACACCTGACACCCCCGTACGACGACGAGGAGACCGCGACCACGACGACGACGGTGTCGTACGGTTATAATAATATAATATAATCGAAAACAAACCGTCGCGCGCGCACACACGCACGGATAAATAATACCCGTAAATACGGGGACAAAAGAGGACGAAAATTATGTGAATAATATTCTATTCACACACACACAGTGCGGTGGCGGCGGCGGCCGGAGTACAATGCGCGATTGTTGTTTAAAGAAGGCGCCAACCTCAGTGGCGACGGCGGCGGCGTAGAAAAGCAAGAGAATTTCGAGTCTGCGGCGTTGCAAAATCACTGTGCGTCCGTAACGTTGCTGGGGACTGGCGAAAAGACGACACACAAACGATTTTCGTACGCGTTCTTTCCACCGACAAGACGGAGACGGAG